>CM070818.1:3193540-3308540 GCA_036326025.1 Chrosomus eos | reverse complement strand
AGTTAGTGTTTTTCTGAGTTAGGAGCTGGAGTTCTCTTATATTATAAATGGTAAATCCATTCTACAAAAAAAAAAAAAGGTAAATCGTTGAGTTTGCGTGTATAGTGCAGTTTATTTTGCGCTTACACTGTTTGACTTGGAAGTCTTTGAAAATTTTGTGAATGAGGTTGCGTAATACGGTGACGTAGTTCCTTTTAAGCAGTGGCTTGTGGGAATTGTATTTTGAGTGAACGGCGTCTCACGTGTGTTAGCTAGTAGTTTCGTTTGTGTTATTGTGCATAAAACATACGAACAAAATGTCTTCAGTGGTTGAGGATTTCTTTGCGTGTCCATCAGAAGCTTTGCTTGAGAGTTGTACAAAAGAGCAGTTAGTGCAAATCGCCGAACGCTTTAGTGTTGATCTTACTTCTCAGGAAAAGAGGCTGAAGGAGACTATGGTGACTACTTTGAAGCGGTCACTTGTGGATAGAGGAGTTATAGAGGTAAGCACTGAGTTAATCACTCCCAGTGAATCGTTTGTGTCTACTCCTGTTGAGATTTATAGTGAAAGTGAGACGAAATTTCCAGAATTGTCTTTGCAGGAGAAGCAATTGTGTTTAGATGCCGCGAAAATTCGTGCTGAACGAGATGATCGCGCTATGAAAGAGCGAGCGGTAGAGAGAGAATTCGAAGAGAGAAAATTAAGTCATCAGTTAGCTATGAGAAGAATGGAGCTTGATTTAGAAGAGAGAACGCTTCAGTTAGAGAAGGAACGTGAAGAGAGAACGCTTCAGTTTGAGAGGGAACGTGACGAGAGAGCATTTCAGATAAAGAAGTTGGAGTTAGAATTAGCAGCAAAGACAGCTGAAGTTTCACAAGCGAATGTGCCTCCTGTTCCACAACAGCATGCGAATGCAGGTGAACCTGTGTTTGACGTTCACAGAAATATGAGATTAGTGCCGCCATTTTCTGAAAAGGAAGTGGATAAATATTTCTATCACTTTGAACGTGTTGCTTTATCCATGAAATGGCCGAAAAGCTTTTGGACTTTACTGTTGCAGTGTGTGTTCACAGGTAAAGCTCAAGAAGTTTATTCTGCACTCTCACTGGAACAGAGTGGTGAGTATGATGTTGTGAAATCTGCTGTGTTACATGCATATGAACTCGTGCCTGAGGCATATCGTCAGAAATTTAGGAATTTGAGTAAAGCTGATGAATGTACTTATGTTGAATTTGCAAGAGAAAAAGAGAACTTGTTTGATCGTTGGAGCACTTCAATGAAAGTTACAACTAAAGAGCAGTTAAGAGAATTAGTGCTCTTAGAGGAGTTCAAACATTGTGTTCCTCATGCAGTAGTTACACATCTCACTGAACATAAGGTGAATACACTTTCTGAAGCCGCTATCATGGCTGATGAATTTGTGTTAACCCATTGTGGGTCATTCAGTTCAGTAGGTCTTAAAACTAACAATATGAGTAACTCTAAGTTTTGCTTTCAACCTAAGACAAAGTCTGCTGTGAGTAGGAATAGTAAGACAACAGTTGCTGAACATTCTAGTAAACCTGTACTCTCACGAGACATGGTTTGCTTTTATTGTAAAAAGCCTGGTCATAAAATATCTGACTGTGTGATACTCAAGAAGAAAGAGAGATTGACGAAATCTGTTGCTTTAGTTTCTACCTTACCACTTACTATTGACACTTGTGATGAGAAAGATCGTCATTTATCCAGTTCTGGTGATAAATCTGTTGATCAGTGTATAACTTCTTCTGTTGATTATGCACCTTTTATCACAGAAGGAAATGTGTCAGTGCCTGGTTCAGACGAAACGGTGCCAGTACGTCTTCTTCGAGATACGGGAGCGGCACAGTCGTTTCTTTTAGAAGGAATCTTGCCTTTAACTTCTGAAACTGCTACTGGAACTCATGTACTAGTGCGAGGGTTTGAGATGAGGTTCACTGAAGTGCCTTTGCATCGAATTCATCTTTCCTCTGCCATTGTATCTGGTGAAGTAGTAGTTGGTGTTCGTCCTGCACTTCCAATTCCTGGGATTACATTTATTCTGGGAAATGATTTAGCTGGTGGAAATGTTTGGGGTCGGAGTGAAGTGGCAGCTCCACCCATAATAGCATCTACACCTAGGAAATCTGACGTGGGAAATTGTAGAGAATTTCCTGATTTGTTTCCAGCTTGTGCAGTTACTCGATCAATGGCTAAACCATTATCTGAAAAACAAGTTGAAGTTCCACTGCATGATACCTTCTTCTATACTGTTCATACAGGTGATTCAGGATCGGATGTGTCCAAATGTCCTGAGCAGAGAGACCTGAAGTCCTGTTCTTCGTTGTCTTCTGACCAGAAAGATTCGACAGTGTTGCGACATGAATCTAACGATACATCAGAGGTTCTGTCCACTCTTGAGAAAACCAATGTTGATCTCTCTGATGTTGATGATTGTTCTCTGACTTCTTTGTTTCAGATTTCTCGAGAGGATTTGATTAGAGCTCAACAGAGCGATGACAGTCTAAAAACCATATTCTCTGAAGTAGGGTCTAAGAAATGTTCTGATCCTCAGTCTCCTTCGTACTTTCTTGATGATGGTCTGCTTTGTCGGAAAGTGGTGTTGCATGAAGATGTTTCTCTAGAACCTAAAATCCAGATTGTGGTTCCTTTTACGGTGAGGGAATCTGTGTTGCATTTAGCTCATCAGGGACTTGCTGGTCATACGGGAGTTCGTAAAACGTACGATCGAGTCTTGCGACAGTTCTATTGGCCTAAGGTGAAACGAGATGTGGCAAAACATATTCGATCTTGTCATATATGCCAGATCACCGGTAAGCCAAACCAAAAAGTTCCTGTTGCTCCGTTGCAACCTATTTCCGTCGTGTCCACTCCTTTTGAACATTTGGTAGTTGACTGTGTTGGTCCTTTGCCTCGGTCCAAGACTGGTCACCAATACCTTTTAACCGTTATGTGTCAGACTACTCGTTATCCGGCTGCTTATCCGTTAAGGTCCATCACCACAAAATCTGTCTTGAAGGCTCTCACTAATTTCATGTCGACCTTTGGAATTCCTAAAGTCATTCAGTCCGATCAGGGTTCGAACTTCATGTCGAAACAGTTCTCAAAAGCCCTGCGTCAACTTCGAGTAAACCACAATATCTCTAGCGCTTATCATCCGCAGAGTCAAGGAGTTCTTGAGAGGTTTCATCAAACCCTGAAGTCCCTTTTAAGATCATATTGTGTGGAACTCGATGCGGATTGGGAGGAAGGTCTGCCATGGATGTTGTTAGCGATACGTGAGGTAATCCAAGAAAGTCTTGGGTTTAGCCCGAATGAATTAGTGTTCGGACATGTAGTGAGAGGACCTACGGCTGTGTTAGCTGAGGAGTGGCGAATGCCTAAACTGTCTGAAAACATTTCGGATTATGTAAGTGGATTCCGGCGTAGATTGTATGAGGCAAGAGCTCTCGCTAAAAAGAAGTTGAGTAAGTCTCAAATAAAAATGAAACAACGTTTTGATAGAAAAGCTAAGTTAAGAGAATTTCAGGTAGGTGATCAAGTACTCGCTTTGTTGTCCCTACCTGTTAATCCATTTCAAGCAAAATTTACAGGCCCCTATAGTGTAGTTAAACGTCTCTCTGATAATAACTATCTGTTGAATACTCCTGACCGGAGGAAAAAGGTACAAGTTTGTCACAGTAACTTGTTGAAATTGTACACCATTCCTGTTCGTTCTGTTACTGTGAATATGGTCAATTTTTGTGACTCTTTTTCAGAACCATCTTCTCTCTCTCACAACACGAGTGGGGATTCTTTAGAGACTGCTGATGAGGACGAGGGTTTTCTTTCTCGAGAAAAGGTTGACGGGCGACTTAACTCGGATATTCTTTGTAACCTGACCTTTCATCTTTCTTATCTGACTGAAAAGGAGAGGAGTGATGTCACTGAGGTGGTGATGTCATTTCCCTCTCTTTTCCGTGATGTTCCTGGTCGTACCTCCATCATAGAACATGATATCGATGTAGGAGCTTCGTGTCCTGTTAAACAGAACGCATATAGAGTCAACCCTTTTAAAAGAGATTTGCTGAAACAAGAGGTGAACTATCTACTTGCTCATGGTCTGGCTGAATCTAGTTTCAGTTCATGGAGTTCCCCTTGTGTTCTAGTAAATAAATCCGATGGCTCATATCGATTCTGCACAGATTATCGAAAACTTAATTCCGTTACTAAGCCGGATTGCTTTCCTTTGCCTCGAGTTGATGATTGCGTCGATCATGTTGGCTCTGCCCGATATGTCAGTAAATTCGATCTTCTAAAGGGATATTGGCAGGTGCCGCTGACTGATCGAGCGAAGGAATTGTCCGCCTTCGTCACACCGGATGCTTTCTTACAGTACACGGTTATGCCTTTCGGAGTGCGAAATGCACCTGCGACATTCCAGCGTCTCGTAAATCGTGTACTGTACGGAATGTCAGGATGTGAGGCCTATCTTGACGACGTGGTGTTGTATAATTCCTCCTGGTCCGAACATCTAAACTAAATTAAAGAATTGTTTTCTCGTCTAGCAAAGGCTAATCTTACCATAAACCTCGCTAAATCTGAATTCGCGAAAGCAACCGTTACCTATTTAGGTAAAATTGTGGAAATGGTTGTGTAAAACCTATTGAGACCAAGGTTGAAGCCATTTGTGACTTTCCCGTACCCACTACTCGTCGTGAATTGCGACGGTTTCTCGGTATGGTGGGATATTACCGGAGCTTTTGCGAAAATTTCGCAAGTGTAGTTTCCCCTCTTACCGATTTATTGAGTCCAAAGTTGACTTTTAAGTGGTCTGAGCTCTGTCAACAGGCGTTTGACAATTGTAAGGCGTTGCTGGCGTGTGCCCCTGTTTTAACAGCCCCGGATTTTGAGAAATCTTTTAGCCTTGCAATCGATGCAAGTGCTTGTGGTGCGGGTGCTGTTCTTTTACAGGAGGATTCGAGCAAGGTTTTGCATCCTGTAAGTTACTTTTCTAAAAAGTTTAATCGACATCAACAAGTATACTCTACTATTGAGAAGGAAGCTCTCGCCCTAGTGTTGGCAGTCCAACATTTCGAGGTATACTTGGGGTCAATCGCTGCGCCGATTATTGTCTATACCGATCATAATCCGTTGGTTTTTTTAAATCGAATGAGGAATCAAAACCAGCGACTTATGCGATGGAGTCTCATTTTACAACCGTTCTATCTTGAGATTAAACACATTCGAGGGAAGGATAATATCATAGCTGACACACTATCAAGAGCATGATCTGATCTCTACGTTGTCCCTTTTCCTTTGCATCTCTAGGGCCCAGAGGTGCTGAAGGATGAAGAAGACGACGTTCAGAATACTCTTGCACTTATTTTGGGTTTTGCTAATTGTCTTTTCTTGTTTTTGATTTTTAGATTCATAGCTGAATCTTTTTCTTTTGGAGGGAGGTGTTACGACCCTGCGTTCCGCTTGCTCGCCTGCTGGTGGCGGTATTGCGTGGAGAGAGCGTGGAAGATTGCACCCCCCTGCTTCATCGTTATCTTTGATTGTGGAGAGGATAAAAGCTTGGATTCAACATCCCCTCTTCACTTCGTTCAGGGGACTGACAGCCTCTGGCGGAGTCATTTGAACCTTTGATTTACAGCCCATACCAACCTTCTTTTACTCCCCAACCGGATTATGTTTTCCCTTTTGATTTGAAACCCCTAGACTTTGTTATATTCAGTTAATTGTGATTTTCGAGGAGAAATAAAATCTTGCAAGTCATTTCTGGTGTACTTGTTTATTTTATGTACGGCCGAAACGAGCTGGCCGTAACAGTATACTGTTTCGTTTTTAATGTATCTTTCTCACACACTGTTCTGTGTAACTATGGGTGCCATCATAAATTAATTCTCCATGATCTGTTTTAAGTAGCTACTAATGTAAAAAAATGTTTATGGTTATAATATTTCCATAGACGCATTGATGAGAGTCAGTGATGCAGTGGATACCTGAGGATGATCACATCCACATGCCCCAAAGCTGTGATGCAGAACCACAATGGGAGGATCCATCTGCCTCTGACCACAACCATGCTTCAAAATCTCAACTCAACCTGAAGCCACCTACATCTGAAATTGAGCCGTCGCCATTGTATTTAACTCTGCTGAGAAACGACCACCTTTGTCAGCTCTACACAGGGTTGACATTGGATGCATTCCATACAGTTGCTGAGCACCTTACCAATGCATACACTAACAGCTTTCAGCTACACATTTGGGATCAGCCCCTAATGAAGCGGTGTCTTAATTTATTGTGTGTTGAAGAAACCTGAGCTTTTCTACTCCACTGAATAGAGGCGCTCAAGCCCAGTCAGCGTGAATGACATGATGAAGCAGCAGCTGATCTCCGGCCAGAATGCCATGTCTCGTCAGCTTAACGTACTACTATGATGGCTGCACAGAATGCACAGACGGATCTTCTCAGAGAGACTCTCCAGTGTCTTGATGTTCTTGAGCGAAAGTATGAGCAGCACAGACTAACGTTACATGAAGAACCTTACAACGCTTTGAAAAGAATAAAAAGGGCACATGACGTGAGCATTGCGGTAAGTCCAGTTATTGTTCTATAACGTGGCTGTAAACCATAGTTCGCTTACAATTAACCTGATATGTGTTTTGTCTCTTGCGGTTACTGTGATGGCCAGCTTATTCAAACTGAAAATTCAGTTTTGTGGTTCTTGCAGATTGTGAATCCATTTAATCGCTTTTTAATTTCAAACTTTACAGGAATCTGTAAGGCGCCTCCATAATTCAGAGAACAACCCACACAAATACGATCCACAAACCAGGTAAGACTGCTTCTTATATACTATAGCCTAAATGTTAGTTTAATCTACTACTATATATGGATTTGGAATGCCAAAACTGAATTTCATTAATGGTACCTGCAACTTTCCCCCCCAGAATAAATTCATCACATAACCTGGCTGTGCCTATGACCACTTACCTCTTCGAAGAATTAAGGACAGCTTTTACAGACGTTGACTCTGAATGTGTAAAAGGTAATCTTAAAGATGGTAATCATTTTAATTTCCTCTGTTTTACTTATTTTTATTGCCATTACATTTATTTATGATATATTTAGCAGGTTGCAAGATGTATTTTGAGACTTTGCAGAGGAAGTATTCTTTGGCTCAGCCTGAAAAGCCCCAGAAAAGAAAAACTATGAAGAACATTGCAAAGAACCTTCAAAGAAAGAGACTGGTAAATTAAGAAACTGGTTAAGCACTTTTTTTTTTCTCTTCAGAATGTAACTATCCTCCTCTCTGTGTTTTAGTGGTTAAGTTACTGTCATGTTTTGCAGTTGCTGCTGGAGACCAGGTCCAGGGTTGTACAAACCAAGACAGAAAAGGAACTTTGGAAGACCGCAACAATAGAACTGTCTGATGAAGATGATGCTATTGTTGATGGAAGGCCAGTGTGAATGGTGAGGTCTCCACCAAACCGCTATCTGCTCTCTGCCAGGAAATACAAACCAGAGTAGAGGCTGACCCACGCTACGTGGCACACCACCAGCGTATCATGGCAGTTTGAAAAATGTTAACTCGTATTAAAAATATATATATATATATATATATATATACCTCAAAATAAATCAATACTTTTATTCAGCAAGGATAAATTAAACTAATCAAAAGTTACAGTAAAGACATTTATAATGTTACAAAAGATTATATTTCAAATAAATGAAACTTTCTATTCATCAAATAATCCTAAAAAGTCCACAACTGTTTTCAACTTTGATAATAATAATGAATATTTATTGAGCATCAGATCATCATATTATAGTGATTTCTGAAGGATAATGTGACACTGAAGACTGGAGTAATGATGATAAAAATTCAGCTTTGAACATAGGAATAATGTATTCCAATAGAAAAGTTTATTTTAAATTGTAAATTGTTAATTTAAATTTAAATATTTAACAATATTACTCTTACTTTTTTTGTATTAAAAGAAAAAATGCAGCCTTGGTGAGCATAAGACACTTCTTACCGATCCCAAACTTATAAACGGCAGTGTACACCTTGAATATTTTATATACACTTGAATTTCTTATTTATTATTCTCATTTTATTTATTTTTTTGTTAATTTGCTCATTTGTTTATTTTGGTATTATATATTTGTTCCTTTTTTGTTGTCCATGTTGCTTATCTAATTTTTTTTACTTGTTTATTTTTCCCCATTCATTTTAATATATGTTTATAATGCTCTCTGAAATGTTCTATTTATTTATATTGTTTATCTACGTATATTTTATATACACTTTTTATTTTATTTTTTTTCTATATTTCTTATACATTTATTGTTCATTTTATATTGTTCATTTTATATTGTTTACTTTGTATATATATTTAGATGTTTCTTTTTATATACACTGTGTACTTTATTCCTTTGCATCACTGTCCTTTAAATAAATTAACTTTTTATTTTCGTTCATTTCTTTTACCCAATCATTTTAATGTATGTTTATAATTTTCTTTGGAATGTCCATGATATATTTTTTTTCTTCCTTTGAGATGGTGTTGTTACTTCATTCATCCCTTTTATATACTTTTTTTCCTCTTTTTTTTGTTCCCCCATTCCTTTGTAATGCTTGTTTATAATGCTATTTGGAATGTGTTATATACCTTAATAAAAATGTCAGATGACTTTCCCATTGTTCTTTGTGTGTTTAAAAAAAATATATATCAAATTTATTTTAATGAATATGTTAAAATTGGGGGAGGGAGGTTTGGTATATATTTGAGCAATATCTGCATAGCTGGTATATAACCAATCAAATCACTATGCTATAAGGCCTAGGGTGGGCTATGTTTAAAAGTAACCAATAAAGTCCCTTTACTGGGTTTTCAATGTGTCCTGTCCTCCAATAGTGCTCTGGGTGTTGGGAGCTGCTTTAAAAGAACAACCAATCCAGTTAGGTTGGAAGGCAAAAAGGTGTGAAAATGTCTCCTGCAAAAAACTTTAATGGGATTACTTGCCATGGCAACAAATGGAATAAACACAGGAATAAAACACTTAAACACTTCTCAGCTGGATCCTCCTCGCTCCTCAAAGTGAAAATAAACCAGCACTTGTTCTGAGGTAAATGTCCCAGGATTGTTCCTCATAGCCGTGCAAGACGACAGTAGATTAATCTGACTAAAAAATATAGTGTGTTTACAGAGTTTATGGGCGTTAATGCGTCTCAATGTGTTGCTGAGATCATTAGCGTTTGAATAGCGCGCGCTCTCCGTGGGCGTGTCACATTACCAGAATAATGAGCTGAGAGAAAGATAATTAGAACGGCTGACACCTCTCTCTTTTTATATAGATGACATAAACGGAGAATATTTATTTTAGTTTTGAATCGGATCATTTAAAAGTACAAACTCAAATGATTTAAAAGATATATTGCTTATGGCTGGGTGAATAGTAATCGCTGAGTTTTGTTTAAGTTTAGAGACATGAAAAAGTTCACAGTGACGGAGAGGCAGAATGCACACCCTGTTTATTTTCTTTATTTTAAAAAAGCACAATATTTTATTGCGATTGTATGTGGGCACATAAAAGAGTAGACATTTAACAGTTTATTTTCTCATATTTCTTAACTCAGGGGCGTAGGAGCAATTCTGAACCTGGGGGGGGGGGGGGGGGGGGGGGGGGGGGGGGGGGGTTCAGAAAAAAAAATAATTTATCACATCCACACATTTACACATAAACCAAATATTATCACACACACACACACACACACACACACACACACACACACACACACACACACACACACACACACACACACGCACGCACACACACACACGCACGCACGCACACACACACACACACACACACACACACACACACACACACACACACACACACACACACACACACACACACACACACACACACACACCTACTAGTGACTAAACAGAGCAGTGGCCAGCAAGAACCAGTTTAGTGTAGTTATGCATTTTCGTTTAACAGTCTTATAGCAGAAGGAATGAATGAGTTGGCATAGCGGTTTGTTTTCCTTATTGGCACATAATACCGCCGACCTGACTGCATGATAACAAATCCTTTACGGAGTACATGATCTGGTTGGCACAATATTCTGTTTGCCTTTTGGACAACACGTGTTTTCCAGAGAGAGCAGAGATCATTTAATTGGGTACCCGTGATTTTAGAGCACACCTTAAAGGGTACCTATTATGGCATTTAAAATGTTCCTAATAATGTTCTGGGAGTCCCCAAAAACAGTTTTACATGCATGCAATGACAAAAAACACTTTTGTTGTCTTATAATATGCATTTATTTTTACCTGATTTGCTCACCGACTCCCTAATGATTCGTTTGACGACTCATTTGTCCAAACCCCTCCTTTACGTGACGCTAATCGGCGGTGATTGGTCAGATGACCCAGTCAGTTATATTTTGCGTTAGCCCAAAGCTTAAACATATTGATAAAGCACTGCAGTACTACAATACGCTTCACATAATTTCACATATTTCAAAAAACAAAAAAAATGACATTGGAGACCTAGAAGCTGCTGAGCGTAACTCTCCTCTCTCACACACACACACGCACGCACGCACACACACACACACACACACGCACACACACACACACACACGCACGCACGCACGCACGCGCACGCACGCACGCACACACACACACACACACACACACACACACACACACACACACACACACACACATAAAAGCAACAATTATTAATAGTACTTACAGGTTGTGATTCGGAGGAGGAAGCGGGTTTAAATAAACTTGGTATTGAACGTTCCTTCAGTATCAGGCGACTCGCGAATCCACACTTGAAAGCATTTGTGTTTGTGAAGCGATCGTCATTAAAATAACGCGAACACAGCTCAAGGTGGCTATACTTGTGTGGTATAGTTGTAAATATAAACTCTAGCCACTGAGTCTTCACATGCTTGTCCCTGGGCAGTGAAAAAAAAAGTTTGCTTTTGATTCGCACTTCAGAACAGAGTCTCGTCGACATGTTGTTGTCAGGTTTCTCTGTCTGCTCGGCGGCGCACTGAGTGGGCGTGTCGAATTCAAATAACTTGTACAAGTGACGTACGAAAGTTAGAGAAAATGCATCGTTCGTCTATCGATTCATATCAGCGACTCAGAGTCGACTCTTACTTTTTGAGAGACAATAACTTTGTATACGGTGAACTTTCATATTTAAAACTTTGCAGGATGTTTTTGTTCACTTAGATCTATGTTACACACTACATGAAAGGTAATTTTCAAAATTCCATGATAGGTACCCTTTAACAATGTCGCTCAAACTTTTTTTATCTTTCACAGCTAGTCCGTTAAACCAACACAGGAAAGAAAATGTTAATAGGCTTTCAATGAAGGCCTGATAGAATGTACATAAAATTATTTTACAGACCCCAAAAGAGTTAAGCTTCCTCAATAAATATATTCTTTGGTTTGCTCGCTTAATAATGCTATCGATGTTCTCACTGAATTTCAGGTGTGAGTCAAACACTGTGCCTAAGTATTTATATGTTTGAACTATTTGAACATTTCCATTGTGTATTACACTCGGTTTTGGTTCATCACTATGCTTCCTAAAATCTATAATTAATTCTTTCGTTTTTGACAAATTTAAGTCAAGGAAGCTGTCGTCACACCATCTGACAAATTCCATAAGGGCACTATTATGATCAGATTGGTTGCCCTGTAATAGGGACAACAGGGCTGTGTCATCTGCAAATTTCACTAAATAGCTATTCTCCCAAGATGACCTACAGTTGTCAGTGTATAATATAAAAAGCAAGGGAGAGAACACACAGCCCTGAGGAGAGCCTGTGCTTGATACGATGACAGATGACATATTACCATTTACATAGACCTGCTGCCGTCTATTTGTTAAAAAATTTAAAACTAGTAATAAGATCTGCTCAGGCAACTTAAAATGTGAGGCTAAACGTTCGATTAGGATGTGGGGCTGCATTTTGTTAAAAGCTGAACTAAAGTCAGCAAATACAATTCTTACGTGTGATGTAGGTTTCTCTAGAAGTTTATACACCCTGAATGAAAAGCTTTGCATCCTCTACACCCTTGCCCGCTTGATATGCGAATTGTAGTGGATCTAATTTATCTACAGTTAGGAGGATGATTATGTCCTTCATAATTTTTTCAAAGCATTTCATTACCAGGGAAGTCAGTGCTATTGGTCTAAATTCAATGAGATTTTTAGGGGATTTTGTTTTAGGGATAGGTATTACTGTTGATGTTTTCCATATGTCGGGATATCCCCACTGTCAGCACATTTTTGAAAGATGACTGTGAAAAACTCACTAAGCTGCTCGGCGCAGTAGTGCAGTGTACGCCCACAGATGGCATCAGGACCAGCAGCCTTTCCTATTTTTGTATTTTTAAGTAGTGTTATGACTTTTGTCTGTTGTATTATTATCCCTTTCTGAGGCGTTAACGTCTCTCTCAATGTGACTATACTATCTGTGAAGGACTTTTCAAACCTGCAAAAAAAATTGTTAAAAGTATCTGGCAAATCGCCGTCGTCTATGCCCTTCAAATTTATTAGTTGCCTTGTTCTGCATACAGGCTGATTAATGGCTGCCATAGTTTTAATACCTTGCCAGGCTGCTTTTAGATCCCCACTGTTATATTGGTTTTCAATTTTGTTTTTATACTGAATTTTTGCTTTCTTTATTTCATTTTTGACTTCTCTTGAGGCAGCTTTTTTCTCTACCAGGTCCCCTAGATAGAATGTCTTTTTTTTCCTGTTGATAACACTTTTCAGTTCCTTCGTTACCCAAGGCTTCTTATTAGGATGAATAACCACTTTTTTAGATGGAATAACCATATCAACACAATATTTGACATAATCAGAAATTGTTTCTGTAAGTTCATTAATGTCACTACAAGTGTCATAAAAACAGTTCCAATCAGTACAGTCTAGACAGCCCTGTAGAGAGGAAATACTGTCTTCTGTCCAGAGTTTGATGATTTTCTCCTCACGCTCTAGGCGTCTGAAAGCGGGTTTATACACAGGCATCAGATAAATACTATTGTGGTAGGAGGCACCGAGTGGCGGCATAACCAAGGATCTATAGGCCCCATTTACTGAGCCATAACAGAGATCCAAGGTTGTGTTCCTCTGCGTTGTAGAGCAAGTTATATACTGTTCATATGATCTTAAGGTTTTGTCTAAGATACAGTGATTAAAATCTCCTATAAAATCTTGGGGGCCTCAGGGCAAATAGAATCCAATCTATGAGTGACATCCGTGATCACTTGCGTTGCATTTAAAGCATTGGCTCGTGGGTGAATATACACAAGCGTATAAAACAGCTTTTGGAACTCTCGTGGTAAATAGAATGGCCGTAGAGACACAGTCAGCAATTCTATGTCCGAAGTGCATATTCTTTCTCTCACTACCACAGTATTACAGTACCTTTTATTTACGTAGAGGCACACTCCTCCTCCCCGACTTTTCCCAGTTGTCTTCGGGTCTCTATCCAGACGAATTGGGCTACCAAACCCACTCATGATTAAGTCCTCATCCCGATCGGACTCCCTCAGCCATGTTTCCGAAAAGGCGAGAAGACAAGTGTCTCTTATGCCGGGTTTGCACTTGATCCAAGCTTCCAGCTCGTCAGTTTTGTGTCTTAATGACTGGACGTTTGACAACAAGATTGAGGGGAGTGGGGGTAGTAGCCTACGGCGGTTGTCAAGCCTGAAGTTTTTAAGTCTCCGATGCAGGCCGCCTCTTCTCCCTCTTTTCCGATGTTTACTCCGTGCATGCAATCTGCACAACTCAGCCGGAATATCTGGTATAATACCGGCAGGCGATGTTCGTAGGGACATCAGAAACTCTCGGCTATGGATAACTTTCCCCAGTACTCCATACTCCGAACCGTAGCAGGTGGAGAGTTCCAGAAGTAGCGCTATCACAATAAATAAAGCGAACAGTTGATCGAAAGTCTTTAAAAACCGCATCTCTTTATCACTGGTGTTTTTCACTCACGCATAAACATAAACATCCACAATAAACATTCGATAAAACAATAGAAAGTAAAACAAACACTGGATGGGCAAGCTGCTGGGTCGCACACGCACTGGAGCGCCCCGGAAGTAAATGCTAGGGGGGGTCCGTGGGTATGCCCCACCGTGAATTTTTTTTGAAAAATAAACCATTAAATGACACTTTCTGGAGAGTTTTGTGCAAAGAAATTGAGAAATTGAGTCTTACTTGATATGTGAAAAACTGCAAGGTTAAGAGCATATAGGCTACTTTGCATTGTTGTAGTATCAACATGTATTAGGGCATTTAGCATTTACATCACTGTTAATCAGTCATGTACTGATTAACTCAAACAAATGGTTGATTTGATTTCCAATAACTATAAAATACTAAAAAATAAAATCAATCTATCCCTTGTGGAAAGGTTGCTTGGTAGCTAAAAGTAGGTCTAGCAAGTCTTATATTTCTGTAATTCACACAGATCAAACACAAATATGCTGACTGAATAGATTGCTAGTTTATTTTGAGTAGTCAGCTAGCAGTTCTCTTGGCAGATAATCCGGTGTGTCTGAAGTAAAATGCTCAAAACATCTCCTGAGAAAAATACCAACCAAGGTTATTTAATTTTGGTTTAGTCTTATTTTCCTTACCTTGTCATTCAAGGCCAGGGCACTTTTTGTACATTTCTGGAACTTTTGCGCGCTTCCACATCCCGCGCAATACAGATCTCCCAGGAATATTGATGCGTGCGTACATTTATCCGTGTCACCTAGATGCGCATGCGCGAGCGGTGCGCGATCATGGTCGACTGACGACATAAACAGCTGAAGAATACGGCTGTTTTTAAAAATTTAATTATGTATTTAAAAGTTGCAGAATGGATTCATTGGGAGACTCCGAAATTGGCAGAGATAGGCAGGCAATGCAAAACAAAATCTTACAATAGTGTATCCCTTTAATAGTGGGGGGGACAAAACTTAGATTTTGAAATGTGGGGGGGACATGTCCCCCCCCCCCCCCACGTATAATGGCTCCTACGCTCCTGTCTTAAATCTATATGACCAGAAATTATGGTAGTACTTTAAGTCTATTTTTCTGCTATTTGAAAAAAAAAAACGAGCAAAACGCACGGGTGCGTTCTTGGTCCCCAGAGGGTTAATATATTTTTTCTCATCCTTACTTTCGATAATCAGTAAACTAATGAGTAGGCTATAGAGTAATTGTGGTAACAGTCATGGTATCAGAACCTTCGAGCCACTTACATTTGTAAATCAACATTGTGGCGTAATCTCTCTTGTTATTGTAAATGCAAATGCATGTATCTGAGAGAACAGATGCAAATTACTTATAACTTATGGGACATGATGATGGTAAAAAAATTAGATGGGAAGAAAAATTGTGTCATTTTGCGTTCACTCGCAAAATGTTTGCGTTACCCTGAAACTTTGCATCAGCTTGCAAAACGTATGAGTTCTTGGGGGTTTCTAAGGATATTTTTCTCATTCTTTTTTTAGAACCTTCTTGTGTAATTTGTGTGAAGTTCACTAGTGCTTAATTCAGTAGTGCTTTTAGTTTCATGTTACTGTGAGAAAATCTGATGCAGTTTTTAATATCGTCCCAAAGCCCTTTATTTATTCTTCATGACGATTTTACAGTGTTTACATTTGTTAGCTCATATTCAGGTGTACTACATATCTGTCTGCTAAATGAATAAATGTCTGCTAAAATTAATAATGTAAATGTATTTTTGACTAATTACTTGTAAGTTGTAATTCATCTAGTTTAATTCAGAAATCTGTTTCTAAGCAAACTGGAGTACTGGCATTACTGGGTTTCTCTTTTTTGCTCTTTTTCTTCTGGAAGATTTTTCTGTTTGCTTGTTTCTTCCATGTAAGTGTGACGTCCTGATCGCTCAGCATCTGCTGTAACTAAACCACAAAAACACACAAAAAAAATCAATTTATTCACTTTTTTGAGCATAAACCTGAAAATGACATTTGCATCTTAAACTGTGGTAAATCTTGAGTGCTTTAGAGTGACAGACTGAAGTTTGATCTCTTTTTAAAGATGACACTTGCATTGCTGAACTTAAAAAAAATACATTTATTGTTATGAAAATTTTGTAAAAATACTATTTTACATTTTTATTTGAAATATATTTTTTCAAAAACATGTTTTACTCTAAGTTGTGTTCCAAATTTGAGCTTGATATCTCAGTAAATGAGTATTCAGTGAGATGTTGTTCGGCTGCAGTACCAAACGCTTCCACTAGAGGAAATTCATCTCACATTCATTTCCAATGCGCTCATTTCTGACTGAGAGGAGCACAAGTGTGACTATTATTTACAGGACCATTTAACCTGTTCGAATCATGTCCATGATTTTTTTTTCTTGTGTTCACAAATTTTACAGTTAATTTAAGTCTGTTGAGTATTATAAACCCACCTGGTTTAAGACGAGTGCACTCAATGTAGCGTCGTCCGCATTCTCACTGGCTTTGACCTGCACTCGGATCACCTGCTGCTTACTCTTCACTGCAGGACAACACACGTAATATCTTACTTTGTGTTTTACTATATCTTACTTTATGAATATGTAGGGTAACACTTTATTTGAAGGGTGTGCATAAGACTGACATGACACTGTCATAAACATGACATAACACCTGTCATGCACATGAAGGAGTCTTTATGAATGTTTATGACTGTTGTCATTAAGTGTCATTCGGTAAATTATGACACTTTTAATGCAGTTGACATTGTTTAAAATGTCTTTGTTATGACAACTTGACATTAACAAAGACAAAAATTGCTTTGTTATGACAACTTGACATTAACAAAGACAGAAATGTCTTTGTTATGACAACTTGACATTACCCAAGACAAAAATGTCTTGATTATTGGCGCTTTTCCACTGCATGGTACGGTACGGTTCGGTTCGGTACGGCACGCTTTGGCGCTTTTCCACTGCATGGTACGGTACGGTTCGGTTCGGTACGGCTCACTTGTGGTGCTTTTCCACTGCATGGTACGGTACGGCGCGCTTCGGCGCGCTTTAAATGGTACCTGGTCTGTTGAGGTTCCAAGCGTACCGTACCGGTACTAAAATGTGACGTGAAACACTGCAGATCACTGATTGGTCAGACAGACAGAATCGTCACTACCAGCGTCATTGGATTTGCGACACGAGACACTAAACCGCTATACAGAGTCATATAACCAGTAGACAACAGCCAACACGGTAGCACCTGTGTTTTACTTACTTGAAAAAAAAAGAAGAGATCAACACTTTAAAAAGGAAATGGCTGAATCGTGGTCGAGGTGCAGACGTTCCTCTCATTGGTTGCCTAGGAGCGGGTCCAGCGAGAGCTGGATGGGGCAAAACAGAATGAAAAAGTGTTCCAAGAAGTAGCAGCTAGCTCAGCTAGCCGCACACGGCTATCACCGGACCTACAAACAGTGTAACGATCAGTCCCACCCACTTTGAATGGGTACTAACTGCAGTGGAAAAGCAACCGAGCTAGCGAACCGAACCGTACCGAGCCGAGTCGTACCACGCAGTGGAAAATCGAAGCCGAACCGAACCGTTCCGCGACGAATCGAACCGTACCGAACCGAGCGTACCATGCAGTGGAAAAGCGCCATATGACAACTTGACATTAACAAAGACAGAAATGTCTTTGTTATGACAACTTGACATTAACCAAGAAATCATAACCTGTCAACCTGTCACAACTTTGGCCGTCATGACACCATTATAACTGTGTCATGAATATTACCTGTCCTCAAGTAAAGTGGAACACATTGTACTAGTTATAAAGATGTCATTAAGGGTTATTACACAGCAAAATGGTTTAAGTTTGATAATTAGACATTTCTGTCTTTGTTAATGTCAAGTTGTCATAATCAAGACATTTTTGTCTTGGGTAATGTCAAGTTGTCATAACAAAGACATTTTTTGTCTTTGTTAATGTCAAGTTGTCATAAAGACATTTTTGTCTTTGTTAATGTCAAGTTGTCATAACAAAGACATTTTAAACAATGTCAACTTTGCATTAAAAGTGTCATAATTTACCGAATGACACTTAATGACAACAGTCATAAACATTCATAAAGACTCCTTCATGTTCATGACAGGTGTTATGTCATGTTTATGACAGTGTCATGTCAGTCTTATGCACACCCCTTCAAATAAAGTGTTACCATATGTAGATTAGGAATTCCCAAACTTCTTGTCAGCCGAAAAACTTTGACCAAAAACAAGGGTGATCCGATCACAGGAAGCAGAATCTGCCGATACGATAGCCGATACCGATCTATTTGACTTCTTTTTATTATGTAGAATCAGGATTTGTACAGACATTCATTCAGGCCTGAAGAGCACTGAGTGCCATTTATGTTAATCAAACAATAAATGACTGAGAAATAATCAGAGACATCAGAAGGATTATTAGGCTGCTGTCACTACAAGAGCTGCACAGATCCAAAATACTGTTACACAACGTTCTCAGCTGTCCACTACAGAACCGACTGTTTACGCGCTAAAGCTGTAACTCTGTTTAGTGACTTCCCAAAGCCATTATCAGCCGTTAGCGATCAGTGGCCGACCAATCGGAGCAACCCTGACCAAAAATGTGGAACTAATTTTAAGATGGGTGTATATAATTAAATAATAAGTGTCAAGTTAACCCTCTGAGGTCTGAGGTGTTTTCTGGGTCCTGGAGGTGATCTGTCATGCTCTGACATTTGTGCTTATTTCTGTTACTTGTGACATTTTCATGGCTAAAGTCTGATTACACTGTATTCAGCACAAACTCTGCTACAGTAATATGTCAGCAGCATGTATGTACAAGTTTTTAGTTTTGAGATAATGACGTTTATGCGTGGTTTGTGAAAAAACAAAAAAACATTGTCACTGAAATAAGGTCATAAAACCCATACTAATTATTTCTTCACAAGACTTTTAAAAATTGTATCATGTGGCCTAGAATATTTGCTTCAAAACTATGTGAAAATCATCCTGACTACTCATTCAGATAAGACAATATATTGACTTAAAATTTGTAAGACGTGTTTTGTGTAAGAAAGCTTTATGCGGAGGGGCGTTAACAACCCATTAGTATATAGTGTTTTCACACCTGAGAAAGACAAAGGCCCTCCCCTAATAGCCCTATAAGGTACTATCAGGTGCTGTCATTGTGAGAAGCCTTGCACAAAGAAGGAGGAGAGACTTAAAAAAGAATGGCTTTAAGATGGTTTGGATTTATTTACAACACAACCAAGTTATTTACAACACAATCAAAAAGATACACAACCAAAGACAAAAAAGCACATTAGTAAAACACACTGATCTAAAGACAGAGACTTGGACAGTCACACTGCTTTGTGCCATTCCTAAAACATATAGGTTACATACCTGTCATCTCCAAGGTGTTTGATTTTTCACCATGTTCATGTACAGAGACTCACGTGAATGTCAGCTGGACTCATCAGTGCTGGTCCCTGTAAAAACATTTTTTAGAAAACAAAAAAACAGCTGTGAACATGCTGATATCAGGAGAAACTATTTTAGATTTTTCTGGTTTAAATTATGAAATTTACTAAATACATACATATACTATATATATATGAACTCCCAATATATGTTGTGCCTTGTAGTTGTAGGCATATGTAGGGCTGCATGAAATAATAACAATAGCCTGTAGCAGCTAGGCAGCCTATAAATCACTAAAAAGTTCAGTAACACTACATTAGAGAAAACTATATGGATTATCATGTTACGTAAAACGTTTCCATTCGTTACAACGTTATGAGATGAGATTGTTGGAGTAAAACCATAAAGCCTAATGATTGGTTTGTTTTACTTTCCAAACCCACAGCGCGCGTGACTCAAACTCAGCGCGTGCAAACATTTACTGAATGCGATCGAGCCGGACCAAACTATGAAACGTAATATTATATAACATAGTTTTTTGGTCCGGGCTCGATCGCATATTCTTACATAATTATACATATCTTCGTGTGAGCAGATATCCACAAACACAATAAACACAAACATTATAATATTCACAATCATACGAGCCTTCTGTATCGTGCTGTTTAATTATCGAACATATGTTTTTATGTATATACATTTAGCATTAGGCTTCATGTTTTACTCCAATCACATTTCATAACGTACATTTTAGTATGGCACCAGTTTAACTAGTAGCTACAAGTTTATGCAACAATAACATGCTACTAACAATGACATGTCTTACCTTATTATAAATCCATCTTATAATCGAATTGTGTTCTTCTAACTCGTCTGATGTAAATCCAAGATAAACAGCACAGCACACTCGTGAAAAGTAGAGCAGGACTGAAGACTGAAGTCGCGGATTCTCTGTTTTGAGGTCGTTAACAGTTTGCGTTCCTCCACGTGGCTCATTAGTATGCGAGCAGCTGTTGCGCGCGGGCGTGGTCACATTAACTTTAATGAGCTCAGGCTGGAGAAACTGTATGTCCTTGCTTTCATACGAATTACTTAAACAGAGAATATTTGTTTTTGATATGATTTACATCATTTAAAAATAGAGACTCAAAGTGTTGTAAAGACATGTGTTTCATGTCACAGTGACAAGTATTAGCTGAGTTACAGGTCATGTTCTGTCGCGTTTCAGAATGAGCTTCACATTTAGAGAGACGGGAGAACGCGCATCATGTTCATTTTCTTTATTTTACGAAAAACACAACATTTTGTTTTTATTATGAGTGTACACAAATAAAAGAAGACATTTAACAGTTTTGAATGATGTATAACACTTACATGCAAGATCAAAATCAACAGAGTAATTTGAGTCTCTTTTGCACTGATGAGAAAAAAAGTGAGCAGATCACGCCCACGTGACGGCCGACCCCAGAGGGTTAAAATGAAGGATTTTAAAATGAAACACTTAAATTTTTTTTTTAAATATTTGAGTTGTTTATCTGCATGTCATGTGATCATTAACCAACATCAGAGAACTGTGAATATGTTGTTTTATTAGTATAAATTATATCATATTTATAAATAGGGATGCTTCGAAATGTCGACTACTGAAACATTTAGGAAAAAAACAGCTATTTTCAGGTTTAGGACCTATTTGGTTACGGAGGGTTTTGGAGTTCCTCCCTATTTATACATTTTAGCATTTGCGTTTTTATAAACATATATGTACATGTATAATATGAATAATTAAATTTTATGATTTAATTAATTATTATCTATTCACAGTTCTCTCATGAACCTCCAAATTGGGAAACTCCTATTAAATGAACAGTCATGTTCAGTTTTTGTCAAAAAACAACAAAAGAACGAAGGTAAAGGGCTTACCAGTGCTGCAGTAGAAGTAGTAAGCAGGTGCAGTGCAATAGTAATCCTCAATAGAATTACTATAATAAAATAAACCGGCACAGTTTTGGCCCGCCTCGTTGAGTCCCTTAACAGTGAGTTGGGTTGAGGAAGTAAAGTTGGCCTGATCTGACCACTTCCACGAGTCTCTGTACAGTCCGATCCAGGGATCACACATAGCATTTGCCAAGATGACGATCTGTTTGATGTCTTTAAGCCTGCTAACAGTGGCCAGGTCGGTGTAATGCTCTCTGCAGTGCTTCTGAGCGTTGAGCCACGTCCATTCCTCTTTGATTAAAACCAGTTTCTCTGTTGCGTTTTTTCTTTCTGTGAAAAACAACACAAGAGGCATGACAAGCTCATTTTTAAAATAATTTTCTTTAACAAGTGTAAGCCTCTTAAACCTGCCAAAATTAAAAAATGAGAGTATAAAGAGATAGTTCAAAGGTGTAAATAAGTCTTTTACAAGAAAACGTCTCGGTTACTAATGTAACCCTCGTTCCCTGAAGGAGGAACGCCCTGAAGTATGATGTAACGTCGATGTGACGACGTAATTGGGATCGCCTTGAGAGACCAATCTACTTCGAGAGTATTAAACCGAGCCAATGAATATTGGCATGCGATAATTGCATCATCTGGTCGAGGGCCAGAGCTGTGACTTTAACACGGTCAGTCACCAGGCACAGCTCAACCTGACTCATGCATTATGACTGTTTGGCCTTCCACAAATTTTGGAGGGACATTTTTTTTGCAGGGTGGCTGTCACATGCAGGGAAGAGGCGGTCTGCAGTAGCACTGCCGCCCCACCATTGAGGGTAGTGAGAGAGGAAAAACTTTCTGCAGCTTTTGGGAGCATTCGGGAAGGCACGGGGGCGGGGAAAGGTGATTACGTGTAACCCAGGAAAGCATGGCTGTCACTTCTGAATCTTATTCAGCATGAGCATGCACCATTATAGTGGGAGCTCAGCATCATCTTCATTTCCAGAGTATAAAAACCCTCTCTTTGATGTAGCGATCAACGTCTATCCTTTCCCGGAGCCCTGAATGAAATGCTAGGTCCATCATGAGAATGACCAGCATCCCATCCAGAAGCTGCCAGGCATGCGAGACAGTGAATGTGGCCGTCAACTGGACGACACACAGCACGCTGATCGCTTAACCTTAATGAAAAAAGCAAGACGAACAACGTACTGACGTGGTCATGTTCTCATAAGAGAATACTTCAGGTCATTCTCCTGTTCAATCTAAATCAAAACTAGCACGCTTGGTGCAATCAGCTAAAAAAATCACAGGGGGGGGGGGGGGGGGCAACCATACAAGAACTGTACGAGGCATCCATTTCGAGGCAAGCTAAAAGAATTGTCTCTGATGATACTCATATTGTATATCAGTATTTTAATTTGTTACCATCAGGGAGAAGATTCAGGGTCTTGTTGTGCAAGTCTAATCTTTATAAAAACTCTTATTCCAACTGCGATCAAAATTTTAAATAGAGATTTTTTCATTTAATTGATGTAGTATGCTGCTAGTTTTTTATATAATTCATTGAAATGTGTTATTGCTTATTATTGCATGTCATTGTAGGTATTGTGTTGTGTGTGATTGATGTTGTGCACTGGCCGTGTGTCATGTTGTCCAAGACAAATTTCCCAGGAATGGGACAATAAAGTATAATAATAATAATAATAATAATAATAAATAATAATAATAATAATATAACCACCCACAAACAGAGTCTCAACATTTACGCGATTCGATAAAAGAATTAGGGGCCAAGAATTAGGGAGTTTGTAATTATTCTTAAAATATAAATATAAAAATTATTTGTAATTATTTGTGTAAGCAATTTCTGAGTGAAAGTTGTAAATCTTACACCAAATATTTTTTAGTGTACAAACCTGTATAATTATTTTCTTTGTGTTCCACGAAAGACTTTGAATGACATGATGGTCAGTAATTGACAAACAATTGTATTTTTGGGTGAACTATACCTTTAATCTCCTATTTTGAATTTTATGTTTATTTTGGAAATTTTTAAAGTATAAAATTTAGGGATGCACAGATATGAAAGTTTTGGCCAATAACCGATAATTCTTTATATCGGAAAGCCGATAACCGATATATTGGCCGATAAATCCATATCCAAATTTTTATATAATTTTTGAGAGCCTGGTCACAAAAACAAAAGTCTCACCATTAAAATCCATGTCCCAAACACACAATTATAATGTTCTCATGATAATTTTATGTAGCCGATATGACAGACTTAAATGTTGCACGACTTGACTGTATTTTTTCTTTTCTGATGTCATTCCAATTATATTTCCAGCAATTTAAACACTGCGAATCTGAAGTGTCTCAGCTGAAGGAAATAGTCAATTATTTATCAGCTTTAATATACCAGCAAAATTTCCTTATTTTCTTCCCATTAAAAATAAACATATAAAGGCCGATATATCGTGCGTCCCTAACAAAATAATAAGTCTGACATCCCATTGCAGTCACTAGAGTTCCAGTTGAGGTCATTGCGTTTTTAACTGATTATATAAATGCAGTATTTTTTAATTGTAAGACAATGTCATTTAGGGGTGGGTGAAATACTGGATAAAACGAGAAACCGTACAAATATGTAAAACTGCGATGCTGAATCTCCAGTGCCACGAAGTTAAAAAATCATATTTACCCGATTTGTGAATGTAACTGCAGTCTAAATATGATTATTTAATACACACACATCCACACGCACATCCTTCTATTGAGTTGTCGCACTCATAAACACAAACGCACAATTGCAGCGTAGTCCAATTCACAAACAAACGACTTATTTACTTATTTATTCTTTTAATGATTCATTTAAACTGGTCTGATGAATCCTCCACTGAATTTGCCTCTGATCAACATCAGGACTGCAAGTTACCCTTTCCTTTCAAAATAAAGCAATTTTGTTCAACTTTACCTAACTAGGGATGCACGATATATATCGACCACCATATCGGTATCGGCTGATATACTGTATGTTCATTTTTAATGTTACCGTTATTGGCCCGATAAAACAATTTGGCCGATATATTAAAGCTGATATATAATGTATTATTTCCTTCAGCTGAGACACTTCAGATGCACACTGTTTACCATGATGGTTTTGAATAGTTTGAAATATTATTGGAATCACTTCAAAAAAGGAAAAAAACAGTTAGGTAGTGCAAGTGCATATCGGCTACATAAAATTATATTGTGAAAATTGTGTTTGTAATGTGGCTTTTCATGGTGATAAATACCTTTATTATTATTTAAAAAAAGTTTAAAGGTGCCCTAGAATGGGGTTATTTTATTATTTTATAATGTTGTCTGGGTTGCCCTTATAATGTTAGCATTTTTTTATATAAAAAAAAGTCATCATTTAGAAATAAAAGGCATTTTTCCTAGCCTGATTTTAGCCTCTGATTTGAAGGGGCGTGTCTGCTGTGGGATTCAGTGTAAATGAAAGCTTTAGCATAAGTTCTGCCAGGAAGACTTAATTACTGCGTCACTTGTTACCTTCAAGTTCATCCAATCACGTCCTTATTCTTATCGTATAAAAGATCGGTACTTACACATGTTTGAGTTCGCAGATGCCGACGCGACAACAACCTCCACCCTCCCCACCACCACCAGGATGGTCCCGTCTACACTCCCCCGGGGGGTCGGCTGCGCCCCTGCCTTCGTCTTCAGGCAGGAGATGCTGATCCGCTACCCTCGGATTACGATCTATGGACGGGGCCTACGCCAAAGAACTTTGCAAATAATTGCTTGCTGGGCTGCCAATAAATGGATGCTTTGTTACATCATTTTATCTTCCGAGTCTTTCTGGTAGAACTGATGTGATTGGCTGTGGGATTCAGTGTAGCCGGCCACTGCTGTGATTGGCTGACATGCTTGCATATGAAATACCTACGTATTACATGTGAAACTCTCTCAAATACTTTTACTACAGATATTAAATGTTTTTACTAATACAGCTTTGAGATTAAAGGGGGTGTTGAACACTCAGTTTCCTCAATCTCTGTTATCTTGAGTAGCTATAGAGTAGTATTGATCTTCATACTCCAAAAAGTCTTTGTTTTATTAATTATAAAAGAAAGATAGGCTTACCGATCTTTTCCCGGAAAAGCGAGCGGTGGAGGTGCCAGTGTGGGGGACCGCGAAGCTTTTGCGTTGTGTAAACAGAAAAGACTCGTGGTTTATGAGGACTTTGATTTATTGTTACAATAACAACTGACACTACAGTGGCCAGCTAACAAATGATTTAAACACACACCATACTCGCATGCTCCATCGATACTTCCCAGGTGGAAAAAAAGTATACTTACTGTATTCTAATATATTCCATTTTTCAATAGTACATATACTAACAAAAAATGTACTACTTGAAAATATTAAAAGTAATTAGCATCATGCTTTTTACTATTTTCAATATAACCTTAACACTTTAATGAATGTACTTAGTTATTTTCTAAAGGTATATGAAAACAAACATACTTTTACTAAGGTGCCTATAAGTACATGGTAAAAATATATGTTTGTTACACTTTTAGTTGCTAAACACCATACTTTAATATATTCAAAAGTGCATTATAAGTACTTTGGTAGATAATAATATACTTTGTTACATTTTAAGAAATATGTAACACAAACATACTTTTAGGAAGATTTAGCGCATTTAAGGAAACACATACTTATGTTGTTTATTACAATACATTGAGTACTTTGTGTAAGAACATAGCAAAATGATTAAGCTTTTAGTGGGTTTAAAATATATGAACTTTATAAACTTAGGCCTACTGCAATATATTTTTAAATATTATGTAGTAAAAAAAAATTGGTATATATATATAAATATAAATATATATATTATATATATTATATATATATATATATTATAATTATTTACAATGTACCAACTTATAATGTATTAGAAACATTTGTCAACTATTATTAAGCGCATTGCAATAAGCATACCTAAAATTAATGTTGTTCACTTTTACTTGTTTGAAGGCTTGTAAAAGGCTTCTTAAAAGGCTGTTGTCCATTGCATGCTACTGTCACGGGTGCGGTGTGGGTTGAAGGCAGGCAGAGTCAGAAAGTTCCAATTCCAACATTTACTTAAACTCCAAAATCAAAACAGGTACAGGTGGGCAGAGAACACAAAACACCAGGTAACATTAACACCATGTAATATAGACGCAAGAACCGACAAGGACAGACTGAAACAGAGAGAACTAAATACAGATCCAAATGAACACTAACAAGGTGAAGACAGGTGACACAGATGATAACGAGGGACAGGCTGGCAAGTGAGGGAGTGAATACAGGTGTGGAGACGAGGAGGATTCTGGGAAGTGTAGTGTAGACACAAAGACAGACTGGTGCAGACGAGGACTGTGACATTACTCCCCCCCCTCCCGGTAGGCGTGGCCTCACGCCTACGAGAACAGGGGTGGGAGGGTGGGCATCTGGAGTCCGTGACGGGAAGGCGGATCGGGTGCAGGAGGACGGACTCCAGGATGGATCAGGCGGCCATGGCGGAGCAGGACGTGGGCGTGGCCAGGGCGGAGCAGGCTGAGGGCGTGGCCAGGGCGGAGTAGGCTGAGGGCGTGGCCAGGGCGGTGGGACCCCTTCGGGTGGCCAGGGCGGTGAGACCCCTTCGGTGGCCAGGGCGGTGAGACCCTTCGGGTGGCCAGGCGGTGAGACCCCTTCGGGTGGCCACGGCGGTGAGACCCCTTCGGGTGGCCACGGCGAGGGCCTATGGCCCCCCCCCCCAAAAAAAATTAATGGGGAGAGTGACAGAGTCATTGTGAGTCTTTGGGCTGGACGGGACCAGTGGCAAAGTCTCTGGGGTCGGCTGGAAAACGACCTACGGCGGTCTCTGTTACGGCGGTCTCTGGCTGGACGGCGGTCTCTGGCTGGACGGCGGTCTCTGGCTGGACGGCGGTCTCTGCTGGACGGCGGTCTCTGGTCAACGCTGGACGGGACCAGCGGTGAAGGCTCGGCATGGGGCTGGACGGGGACCAGCGGTGAGGGCTCGGAGGTGGACGGAGGTGGGCTCGGCAGGGCTGGAGGACCAGCGGTGAGGCTCGGCAGGGCGACGGGACAGCGGTGAGGCTCGGCAGGGCTGGACGGGACAGGGGTGAGGCTCGGCAGGGCTGGAGGGACCAGCGGTGAGGGCTCGCGGGTGGAGGGACAGCGTGAGGGCTCGGCAGGGCTGGACGGGACCAGCGGTGAGGGCTCGGCAGGGCTGGACGGGACCAGGGTGAGGGCTCGGCAGGGCTGGACGGGACAGCGGGGGGCTGGAGTACATGAGGGCTCGGCAGGTGGACGGACCAGCTGAGGCTGGAGGGTGGCGGCGCTGAGGGCTCGGCAGGGA
Organism: Chrosomus eos; assembly: GCA_036326025.1. NCBI lineage: Eukaryota > Metazoa > Chordata > Actinopteri > Cypriniformes > Leuciscidae > Chrosomus > Chrosomus eos. The sequence continues at coordinate 3,280,719 of CM070818.1, read as the reverse complement.
CGGGACAGCGTGGGGCTCGGCAGGTGGACGGTTGGAACATACCTTGCGAGCTCCTCGTACAGACATCAAAGGGGGATCGAACAATTTGGACGCCAGATCAGCACTGTTTGAAATCAGCTTACGTGCTCTGGGCCAGGTGAACCCCGCGACTGTTCCAGGGCGGATACTGAACTCCTGCTCGGTGGGTTTGACTGGGCTGATTAGATCGACAGGGTTAAGGACAGTACATTCAGGGGAAAATCTATCCCAGCAGACGGATATCGCCTCTCTCCAGTCCAGACCCGAGACGTCAGGAAGCTTCCGCGGATCAACGTATTTGGCCCCGATCCTGTAGCAGGCCTTAATTGTCTCATCGCTCAGGTCACAGTCCTTGGCCAAAGAACAAAACCTAACAGTAAAATCAAAAAGATCGTGGCTTTTCTGGGCGAGCGCCGCGATCTGTTCCCAAAACATCCTGGAAGGGGAATCGGTTAAAGCTGGAACTGAACTGGAACTTGCTTGAGTGTGTGGTCGGTTCTTCTGTCACGGGTGCGGTGTGGGTTGAAGAAGGCAGGCAGAGTCAGAAAGTTCCAATTCCAACATTTACTTAAAAACTCCAAAATCAAAACAGGTACAGGTGGGCAGAGAACACAAAACACCAGGTAACATTAACACCATGTAATATAGACGCAAGAACCAACAAGGACAGACTGAAACAGAGAGAACTAAATACAGATCCAAATGAACACTAACAAGGTGAAGACAGGTGACACAGATGATGATAACGAGGGACAGGCTGGCAAGTGAGGGAGTGAATACAGGTGTGGAGACGAGGAGGATTCTGGGAAGTGTAGTGTAGACACAAAGACAGACTGGTGCAGACGAGGACTGTGACAGCTACGTTTGTATTACTAAAATTCCCACAAGGATTTCAACATCATAATATTTGAAATTGATCATAGATACATTTCCCAGAGATGTTAAAAAAAGTTTGTACTTGTTTAAATTCAAACAATAGCATACTACACGTGACTAGTCCTGATTGGTTCCAGAGCCGTTAAATGGTTGTGATTGGTTCTTATGATAATGATCTCGTCTTGCACCTCACTCAGAACCTCCGTTAATCAGATAATCTGCTGCTGTGCGTGTGTGTTACTTGAACGTGATTAGATTTAGAATCCTAAATTTAAACTGTTAAAAATATATAGAGCGATCGTGTCTCTTTATAGGACTAGCAGGAAACCACACGATTCATATGGATTATGTGATATTTTTTGTGATTAATTTTTTGAAACATAGTGTTCTGAGAAAACATAGTGTTGATTTTATCCAGCTTCTTCAAGTTTGCATGGCGTGTGACATTTGGAACCTCATTATGTTGTGATTCTAAGATTTGTAATACATTAACGTTACTTGTCTTTGCCAGTAGTATTTTGACACAAAGTGTAACAGCACGTCTTTTTCAGTTCAGCTACATTCAATTTTGACCAATCAGAGTCGAGCAGACTCGAAGAGATGAAGATGCTGCCTCAGAAGTTACTGGTAAGTTTTAGTTTCTGTTTGCATAAATAAAACTCACTGTTTAGTTAAGTAATTTTAATAAATCTTTTTAAAATCTATGTGGAGACATTTGTTTGTCTTAAAACAAATATAAAACATTGTCCTATGCATCTGCAAAAAAAACAAAAACAAAAAAAAACATGATTAGTCATAACATGTACAACATTGCATTAACATTTTTATTTTCAAAATGAAGCTGTGTATTTATTTCTGATTTCCTGACAAATTTGGCTTCATTATGCAAATGATGTTTCTTTGAAAAAATACATGTTGTTATGAACAAAGTTACTATGTCTTGAGCTGACCAATAATGGTTGAGCTGACCAATAACCTAAAGGTTGATTGGCGTTTATAGTAGTTCAAGCTTGACAACCTTTTTTTCATATTAATATTTGTTGTTTTTCAGACAGCTGCTATAGAAGAAAAACTGAAATCTGAGTGCAGAAACAAGCGAAGAAGAGAATAGTAAAGTATGGTTTGATCTCATATCACCTCTGTTATAGAGATTTTTAAATTGGGCCTATTGAACGGTGGTTGACACAGTTAGGAAAATGTTAGCAACTAAATAATTATATTATACCATTTCAGGTGTCTAATTTGTGCTGCCTTTGAGTCATTTATGTAAAAATTTGTTTACTTAATTGTTTTGTTTTTTAGCAAAGCTGTAACTTGTCCTAGTTTTCCTGGCATACAATATTTTGAACAATTTCTAATTTCCTTAAGTCTTTAGATCTTTTTTTACAATAGACAGGTTCATGGGAAATATCCTAGGTTTTAAATAAACCACAATTATCAATATAAAACATATCCTCTAATACTCACAGGTTGCTTTATTGCTGCAAATAACTATATCAGTAACTTTTTGATTGAACTTTGCTCACTGTAAATTGTGTTGGGCTTCTTCTAATCTCATGTTCAGTGTAACTCATAGAGTGATGTACAGTGATGACAGACAAGAGGATAAAGCTTGATGAGGAGGATATAGCCAAAGCTTAAAGGTAAACTGAGAAGTCAACGGAATTCTAATGCATTTCTATGCAAATTATTACATGTATTCAAACATGGATACAAAAATGTTAATCATTGGATAATAGTATATTAATTCTTCTTCCCTTTCAAAGATCCTCTGATAAAGCAGTCTTCAAATACTACAAGCCCCAGTTGTAGAAAATGAGTCGAACTCAAAGAAGTGATGGTCCACTTGAAGATGAAGATGTGACGTCTTCTGTTTCTTTGGTTCAGCCATTTGTAGGCCTAAGTTTGTAAATGCATTATTCACTTCTGCACATTATTTTTTTGAAACTTATTTTTATTTTTTCAGAAAATAGCATTGTGATGCTTATTTAGTGATGTAAAATTCATAGTGTACTTTTCAGTAATACATGTTTAACTGAAATGTTCTCCAAAAAAAATTATAAACATAGCTCTGCCATATCATTTTGCAGATCTTTTTAATTTACTTTTATTTCTTTTTTTTACTCTTATGTTATTTACACAAGATACTATATTAAAGTTTTCTTCATTTTCAAAGTCTGTGTATGTCTTTTGCACACTTAAAATACAATTTTAAATACTGAATAAAACAACTATTATATTAAGCTATTAGTGTAATGCTATTTAAATGTTCTTGAAGTACATTAAAATTATGCTTCACATATATTAAAACTAGTTTAAGACATGAAAGTATATTTTAATGAACTGCAAAGAAATACACTTAATGTACTGGAAGTGGTTCCATTTTAGCATAATTTAGTATATTAAAATATAGCACAAATATGTTTCTAAGACACTCATAATGAATTTATAATGTACTTGTAACACAAATAAAGTACACTTTAAGCATGTAATTAGTCCCTGCACAGGCATATACTTAAAGTATACAAAATATACTTTAAGTTGTTCCACTTTAGCACATAAAAGCAGGACCGTGCATAGACCTTTTGAGGGGCATGTGCTGAAACTGAAAAAGGGCACCCCTCCCTTTTTTTCTACCAAGTAATCAAAATTCATATAAGTACAAAAAAAAGTTATATCAGTTATAATTATTTTTTATAAATGTTATAGTTCTATATACTCTGTTATAGAGATTTTATAAATATGGTATATAACTGTTACTAAGTTAGAATAATGTTAGCAACTAAATATATTATATTATACCATTTCAGTGTCTAATTTTGCTCCATTGAGTCAATTTATGTAAAAATTTGTTTACTTAATTGTTTTGTTTTTAAAAGCTGTAATTGTCATTTTCTGGTTAAAATTTTACATTCCCTATTTCTTAAGTCACTATACGATCATTTTTTACAATAACGTTATGGAAATATCCTAGTTTAAATAAATCCACAATTTCAATTATAAAAACTATACCTCCTTAATACTAAACAGGTTGCTCTATCTGCAAAAACTTATACTGTTTGATGGACACTTTACTTAGTTGTGTTGGGTCCTTGTTCACTCATGTTCAGTGTAATATAGAGTGCTGTAAAGTAAATAAAGACAAGAATGTGAAAGACGTTGCATGAGAAGGAGTATAGAAAGCTTAAAGGTGAAACTAGCTAGTCACGATTTAAATCATTTTATGAAATTATTAATATATACAGATTATAGATACAAAAATAGTTATCATTATATCTAATTTTCTTTTCTGTTCATTTGATAAAATTAAATTAAGCAGTTGTAGAATGATGAATAAAAATGATGTCATCTGCAATGATGAAGATGTAGTCTTCATGTTTCTTTGGTTCACCTTTTGTTACACTAAGTTTGGTAAATGCATTATTCTACTTTCACATTATTTATCGAAATTATTTTTAATTTTATCAAAAACAGCATTGTGTGCGTTCTTTAGTGATGTAAAAATCATAGTGTACTTTTCGTAATAATGTGTTAACGAATTTTACAAAAAAATAAAATAGTCTCTGTTTTTTGCAGCGAATCGTTTAATTTGCTTTTATTCGTTATTTACGCGTTAATTTATTCACAAGGATTACTATATTAGTTTTACTCATTTTTCTGTGTAATCATTTGCACACAAAATCCATTTTAAATACTGAAATGCACTTTATTACAGCTATTAAGTGTAAGCTATTTAATATGTTCTTGACTAGTCCATCTCAACAATTATCTTCAACATTAAAAATTAAAATAGTTTAAGACAGAAAGTGTAGTATTTTAATAACTGCAAAGAAAACCGTTAATGTACTGTGAGTGCGTTCATTTTAGCATAAATTTAGTTATACAGTTAAAAATATACACAAATATGTTTTAAGACACTCTTTGGGACTTAAATGTATTTAAACACAAATAAAGGTGACATTAGCATTGTAATTAGTCACCTAGCAAGGCACTTGACTTAAAGTAAAAAGCATATCTTTACAGGTTGTCCACCTTTAGGGCACATAAAAGTACACTAAATACACTTAAAGTTGAGCTTTTCTACAATTTAATTACTACTAAAATATATTAAGTACAAAATTAGTTGTTCCAAAATAGCATGCTTCAAGTTAACTAATCATGAACACACTTATAAAATTATCATGATCATACTATAAAAAGTATGCTAAATTTTAGTACAATTTAGTACATTTATTTTTCACCTGGGTTAACTGTACGTGATCATGTTGTTTACTTGCTGTGCTTAGCTTACACGCCGATAGTTAACAACACACAGACATTTGAAGCAGTTTTACTCACCGCCTGTGGTTCCAACGCACGACCGTGAACCTTTATCGTTGGGACTGCTCCATCTTTAAGTATTAGGCGATCTGCAAATCCGACGTCGAACTGGGCCTTGTTTATAAAACTATTACCGTCGAAATGAAGGGAACAAACAAGAACACTTGCACAACTCCGTTGCTGCTCTGGAAAAACAAAATCCATCCACAGGTCCCTTAACGCTGGGTTCTTTGGAAATTTGTGCAGTGTTGTCTTGCCCTGGCAACCAAAAACACACTTTTTTGGTGCCATTTTTTTGATTGCAGCGCAGCCAAGCCCAGCGCTCTGATGGCATAGGACTCTCACTCTCGCACGCACTAGGCTACAGCTGCGCGCGCGCCCTTCCGGGAGAAGTGCTCTTAAGACCCGTATAAGGAAATTCCGCCCCACTCTGACGTCACACAGAACCATACTCGAAAAAAACTTTCCGAAACTTGTGACAAACCGGAAGGAGTATTTTTGGAACAGAAATACTCCATCAAACTTACAACTTCAGTTTTGAAACTTTGTCCATGTTTAGCATGGGAACCCAACTCTTTAACAGTGTAAAAAACTCACTATGCATGAAACAGCATTTCACCCCCCCTTTAACGAATCTTGAGATGTTTATAAAGTATTTAATCTATTTCCATCAAGCAGGTGACAGTCTGTTGATCGCGAGATTGAAGATCTTATCATTGCAACGCAGTTTCTGCACTCTCTCTAATGCTTTCACCAACGCGAACACGATGAAGTACATCATTGATTTCATAACGAGTTTGGCAAGTGTCCAGATAAACTCGCACTGATTGTTCTTTGATCGCTTTCTGTATATAATTTATTCACTGAGAGAAGCCTGCTTGATATCGTCCCAGCTCCCAGGTTAGAAAATAAGTCCGTGGTGAAATGGGCAGAGCAAACTAACAACTTCGAATTAAACTGTTGCGGTATCCGATTATATATAAACATCATCCACGCCTGTTGACATTTCTTTTCTGTGGGAAGGGTATGAAAAGTCCTCACATCCCCTGCACAGCCTGGAGCATAGCATTTATATCCATGATCTGCCATTTTCTCTCTGATCCTCGCTTGCTCCGATGACTCGGCTGTGCAGTGCCTGGCATTGAGGGCTGGCATATGCAAATCTTTGGAGACTGTTGCGTCACAGTCGGTATTATGTGGAGATTCGCCTGTTTTTCAGGGGTGTTTTTTAAAAACGAGATTTAAATAAGAAGGAGAAAACAATGGTGTTTGAGACTCACTGTATGTCATGTCCATGTACTGAACTCTTGTTATTTAACTATGCCAACATAAATTCAATTTCACATTCTAGGGCACCTTTAAAAATACCGTGATTAGGCCTGTAACAATTATTGATTAATCATTTGACCGTGGTTATTCAACATTTTGCCAAATTTAAAAATAAATTCCTAATTTGAAAGTTGTACTCATTTGAAAGAATACTCTTATTCCTCATTTGAAAGTTGCTTTGGATAAAAGCGTCTGCTAAATAAATAAATAGATGTATATGTAATAAATGCATACACTGCTAAATAAATAAATAGATGTATATGTAATAAATGCATACACTAAAGATAATGGTTTCACTTTATTTGAATGGTCCCTTTAACACATTCTGTTGACTATAAGTAACGTTGCACCTACATGTCTACTAACTCTCATTAGAGTGTTAGTAGAGTATTAGTAGATTGGTATTGTTAGGGTTAGAATAAGTTGACATGTAGTTGCATAGTTACTTATAGTCAGTAGACTGTCTGTTGTAGGACCATCACAATAAAGAGTTATCAGATATTAAGCAGATAGTCTACTAATACTCTAATGACAGTTAGTTGACATGTAGTTGCAAAGTTACTTATGGTCACCAGAATGTTCAAAAGGGACCATCAAAATAAAGTGTTATCAAGATAATGAGCATCAATAAAGAGTGTTTCTCACCGTCGCTACACACAAAATATCTTGTTTCAGCACAGTTGCGATCCCACCAGTATCCATTGCGATATATTGCGACACACTCCTCTCCCGCACCGTAGTTATCCGGCTGCCCAGATTCCCAGTGCTGAAACTGTCCTACACTCTCCTCTTGATAAGACCATCGCCAGCTGTTGATGTCATTGTAGAGTCCAATCCAGGAAAATGAACGATACTTTTCTTCATCCGCAACTTCTTGCAGACTGCTCCAGTCTTCATTGCTCTGAACTGTGGCCAGGTCGATGTGCTTTTCCCTGCAGTAGTTTTGAGCTTTTGCCCACGGCATTGACTCTCGGATCAGAACATACTCGTGTGGTATACACAGAGTTAGTGACAGGAGTCCTGTCGACAGAATACACTCTTTTTTAGATTTGTATATATTATTTTCCTTCTTAAAGGTTCCACTAAATGTATTTGTTTCTATTTGGCTGAATTTTATTTAAATCATTAAATCAAGTTCTTGTTGTCTTTGATTTTGATGTCCATTTAAGAAATTACAGTCACTGTAGTATTTTTGTTGTAAAGCAGTGCTAAAATATTTGAGATTGTTTAATAAGACATCTTGATTTTAAAGTTCTCCTATTATGCTTTCTGGATATATTCCCATTCATGCAGTGTGTAATAGAGCTGTTTTTAGCTCTGCAAAGATCAAAGTGGAGATTACCTGAGTTTTTGTCTAGTAAAGGTAAGAGTTAAATCTGAACGGAAACGAGTCGTCAATAATCTGACAACTTTTGACGACAAAAGCAAAAACTTTTAAGCTGGCTATGATTTAACCGCTTGTTAAAAAAACACAACTTGATCCTACAGATTTAGTCAATTGCAGGCCGATCTCGAATCTACCTTTTCAATCAAAGATATTAGATTTGCACTTCTAATATCTTTGCAATTGCAATTGCACTGGCATGGTTTAAATAATATTTATCTGACCGTTATTAGTGTGTAGTAAATGAAGAGATGTCATATCGATCACAAGTTCAGTATGATGTACCACAAGGCTCAGTACTAGGACCGCTGCTGTTCACTCTGTACATGCTACCATTAGGAGATATCATTAGGAAACATGGAATTAGCTTTCACTGTTTTGCTGATGATACTCAGCTGTATATTTCTTCACGCCCTGATGAAACTTACCAATGCATAGCAGATATAAAAAACTGGATGACTAGTAATTTCCTACTACTTATTTCTAAAAAAAAAAAACAGAGATTCTAATTATTGGACAAAAAACTTCCTCACCTAATAACCTAGAATACTGTCTAACACTTGATGGCTGCTCTGTTAAGTCTTCGTCGTTAGTTAGGAACCTGGGTGTGCTCTTTGATACCAATCTTTCATTTGAAAGTCACGTGTCTAGTATCTGTAAAACAGCATTTTTTCATATGCTCTCAATGAAAAAATGCGGAACAGTTAGTTCATGCGTTCATGACCTCAAGGCTAGATTATTGTAATGTTATTATGGGTGGTCCCATAAATATCGTGAAAGTTCTGATCCCATCTGACCTCTGACCTATAATGCTGCCTAAATCATAATCATACACTGTTTGTTCGTTGGCCAGAGGACGACTGAGACTGAGCCTGGGTTCTCCCAAGGTTTTTTCTCCATTCTGTCACTGATGGAGTTTTGGTTCCTTGCCACTGTCGCCTTTCTTCGCCTTTGTCGCCTTTAGCTTTTGGCTTGCTTAGTTGGGGACATTTAGTTTTATATTTAACAATATTATTACAACATTATTTTCCTGTTATCTCTGTAAAGCTGCTTTGAAACAATCTGTATTGTAAAAGGTTTGTAAAAGAGTTTGGTTCATCTTGTTTGTGTCAAGATGCTGTTTTCTGAGATTGATACGGTAAAACCCGCACCATCGTTACTGTTCGTATCACTGTGATCAAGAGCTGAGATTCAGATATGATAATGAGCGTTTTGTTTCTGACCAGTCAGAGCAGAGCAGCTCTCAGAGAGGCGGGGCTTAGAGAGACTGAATCTTCAGAAACTGAGAAACTCTGAGACACCGTTTCAGAAACTGAGAGAAAAGAGCTGCATGTATTATGAGGATATTAAAAGAGCATAATAGGTGCACTTAAAATATAGTTTTTCCAAGATTAAATAAGGATTTCATTTTAAAATTGTAATTTAAAGTGTAAAACAACAATTGCAGTGTGTTAATGTTCTCCGGTTAAGAAGTTGATCCACAATATTATTATTATTATAAACAATCATAACAATTAATGATTTAAAATAACACAAACTATATAACTTGCATTATATTAAGTTTACGCTTCTTTTTGTTGTTGTTCATGTAAGTTTGTATATTACTTGATTAACCTTCAGAATAATCTGCCGCTATAGTGACGCTCTTGTCTGGACAGCTTTTTGATTTTTGAGAGGTAATTTTTCTTTGGCTGTCTTTAGTAGATGCTTTCTTTAACTCTCCTCTACAAAGATTTGTAGGATATTACACAGAACAGTTTGTCGTAATATCACTGTATGTAAAACGGCAAAAATATGCAAATCATTTGCTTTAATTTCTCTGTTTAATTTAATGTTTTGCATAATGTTTTACCTGAAAGAGAAAGCAGAGGAAGACACATTTGGTCCATCATCTTGCCAGTAGTTTTGCCACTGAAAAAAAATAAATAATAATAATTAGTTCACTAAAATACATATCATATAGTTGCATATAATGCATATAGTTGACAAGTTGACTTGATTTTTCTTCGGTTAAATGTATTCGTGTGAGGAAAAGTGCATAATTTCATGTTTTATGGATATGTTCTTTGCCGTGTAGCAAAATTATGAAAACATAAGAAAATAATGCATTGAAATGACATGTCTATCTAAAACAAGAACAGGTGATGCTCAGAAAAGAGAGTTGGTTAATAACAAAACATAAAATCTGTTGGTGTAATTGTCATTACAACATTATTAATCAGTGGAGAAAGTGTGAAGTTGCATCTGTAAAAGTACAGCGTAATTACCAGTTCTCTTCTGAATGAAGTCTCGACGGATGAAGTTGAGGCCCACCGGTCCTGTAGAGAGAGTGACTTAGGATGTTTCTCAATCGTGTCCTCTTTAAATGGGTTATCTACGTCAAGAAGGGAATTTCACCCTCAGATATGCAAAGTGCACATTGAATCATTTTTGTGGCTCCTCCTACAGGAGTCTTTTGTAGACCGTCTTAGAAAAACTAATTATCATATGAGTCATCGTTATACTTTGAAGCAGATGTTACACATTTAAACTAGTTTAAAATACAAGAATATCAGTCATCATGCCATATGTATAAAATACAAGAATATCAGTCATCATGCCATATGTATATTTAAATGTTCCATGTATCAAAACATTTGTATCAAAACATAGTAGACATTGATAGTAGCCATGATTTCATAACTAGTATAACAACCAGAGCATGTCTTTTCTATAAGTTTGACATACATAATTAATATGAAGAGATAAACAGATGAACTTTAATTGTTTTGAGTGGTTTGTGGTGCATGTAATCTTAATATATCTTTATTTCTCAGTTTAAATGTCCTTGTGGAACATGAAAATGAAGGACAAAGTGATTTACAAGTCTATGCAAAACATACAGTGTCACCTCAGAAAGATAGAACTTACTTTATTCAACATTTACAGATGTTTCTGATATCCATACTCCTTTAAAGTTCTTCTTCTCAAATTAACTTCTAGTTATTGCATTGTTGTTTTCTACTAGTATGACACTGAGTTTGGAGATGCAAAGCATTACTGATTTGCTCTTTGTTAGTTTTGAGGTCACCTGTATTTGTGTAAATGCATTATGTGTTTGTGATTAGCAGAGTATATTTTCAGATCATGCAAAATTTTACTTTTTAACTCTTCTGCAGTTATTTACCTATGCAAATATAATCAAGTGCATGCTGGGCGCTTCTCCTTGACATTTGTAATACAGACACAACAAAATAATAGAAAAAAAGATACAGTATGTTATTATTTATTTAATCTGTATAGGGATGCTCGATATATCGTTCACCATATCGGTATCAGCCGATTTATGTTCATTTTTAATGTTATCGTCCCGATAAGAAAATTTCGTGGATATAAAAAAATTTAATAAATAATGTATTATTTCCTTCAGCTGAGACCCTTCAGATGCGCACTGTTCAACATGATGGTTTTGAGTTTTGTGTGAAATATGATTGGAATCACTTCAAAAAGGAAAGTACAGTAAAGTAGTACAACGGTTGTCTGTCATATCGGTTACATAAAATGATCATGAGAAAATTATAATTATGTGATTGGGACATAGTGATACTTTTGTTTTTGTAATCAGGCTCTCAAAATTTATTGAAAAAATTTGATTTAGATTTATCAGCCAATATATCGGTTATCAGCTTTCAAATATGAGGAACTATCGGTTATCGTATCAGCCAATATTTTCATATCGGTGCATCCATACTATATTATCAATGTCACATTTATGACAAACAACATCAAACAGACTCAGCTAAGCTGTAATAAGTGGATTTCAATTAATTTAAGAGAAAAATTTGCTAAATCTTCATTGTGAAATTTAGGAAAAAGACAAGAGACAACAACAAAAAAAACATTTAATTTATTGGAGGTTCTGACTAAATGTTAATTGCTGCAGTCGATTTAAAATGTTTATTTAATTTGAATTAATTATTTTTTAAAAAGTGAATGATTCAATGACTCAATAATAAAGACTTCAATTGTTTCATAACTGGATGAATCAGTGTTTTTGAACGAATCTCTTGAAAGAATGATTTAACTACATTTTTAACAGTCACTTGTCTCCATCTACTGGTGTAACGATGTGATTGACACAAACGTTATTTGAGGCGTCAAGTCACTTTCAAACGGATTCGCTTTATTTTGATCGCTTCCGTAGACATCATCAATGTTTATATCCGAACTATAAACTTTTATCTCAGTACTTCTATGATCATTTAAATATTTTAATATTCATAATGTATATTCATACATATACATTAACTCTGGCTCTCTGGGTCAGCAGCAGATTTGAATGTTTCGATGTGATTCTGTCAAAGGTTTAATAGACACAGGAGAATCGTGGTCATTTAGGAATGAGATCGTCTGGGTGTTTGAATCAAGATTGAGATCTTTTAACGATTTATGTCATGTCAAAATCAAACTTGAAATGACTTGAAAACATGATGACTGTGGTGTATGCCGAGCTTGATGACGGATGAAATTAAGTTAAGAAACTCGCAATTGCGTCTTTATATCACGCAATTCTGACTTTATAAAACTCGTAATATTGACTTAACTTGCAATTGTGACTTTATATCAGGCAATTCGGACGTTATATCACGCTATTCTGATTATAACGCAATTCTGACTTTATATCAGGCAATTCTGACTTTATAACACACAATTCTATTTACTGGGCAAGTAGAGTGGTGAGAATACTAAGACTGAGTGTCTTAAGAAGCCTGACCCAGCCTCTGTTAAAGTAGCACAGGAATGGAAATCTCCGCCCAACATCTTATGTTTATATACCAATGCAGATCAACCTCATAACAAACTGCCTAAATTTGCTGTTCGTTTGAGATTACTCCCGCTTAATAGGAATCACAGAAGTTAAATCAAAAAGTCATAAGCAACAGATGGAATTTAATTTGGATGATATATAGAGGATTATAATATGTTTTCGAGGAATATAGAGAATGCTATAGGTAGGAGCTTACTGCTTTATGTACACAACTTTAGACGTACAAGAAATGGTAACCATTTCAGAATTCCAGTTAAGATTACATGTAGCAATAACGAGAATGTGATTATCAGAGTAATTTACAGGTCAAATAATGGAACTGAGAGCAATAATGATAACCTTTTGGTTTTACTAGAAGTGACGACTATAAAACACTCATACAAATTGATTATGGGGGATTTTAATTTGCCAAATATTGATTGGAGATTGTAACTGTGCGTTCACACCGGACGCGAATAGCGCGTCAAATTCACGTCTACCGCGTCTAGTTTGACGCTTGACCACTTTGTTAATTCGCGTGTCAAGAGTGAAACTGACGCGCGTAAAAACAAAAGTTTGAAGCGAAATTTACGCGCGTCAGAATCGAAATCCGGAGGCGGCCATCTTTTTTTAGATGTTTACCGAGCATTAGCAGTAGCATTAATCGAGAGAGTCACCGCTCGTATTTGCTCCGGAGATCAGAAACAGCTGCGCAGGGGACATCGTCGCTGTACTCGGATCCACCAGACCCTCCGGAGGGTTTCAGGAGTTTCACCATTTGCTCCAGGAGCTAGGTTTGGTGGGACCTAACGGTGAGGGCGCTGACGAGGACAGCGTAGGCCGTGTAAAGCCTCGGCCTCGAGTGGTCGCTGCCTGACGAGCCCGCGCTCTACAGCCCGGCGCGAGGTTCACCCTCGCCCGCACCCACCTAATCTGTCATTTAGTTTTGTTTTGATAATAAATGGAGCCAGCCTCCAAAAGTGAAACCTGTCCTGTGTTTTTTTTTTTGATTTATTATACACTAAGTGTTTGTTGTTTTTACATTAAAATAAGAATGTTTCATATAATCTAAAATAGATATGGAATAAATAGCATTCAATACAAAATGAGTACTATCTCTCATATATTAAAATCGAGTTTTTATGTGAAAGATTTGCTTTGTTGTGCAGAACCACACCAGACATTTTAGTAATATTACAAAATAGTTTATTAAAATAACATAAACTTTCACTTCACCACGTGACAGCAGCAAGCAGGCTCCTGATTGGTTAACGCGGCGCGAATTGACGCAGAAGTTCAAATTTTTCAACTCGGGCGGCAGACGCGAATTCGCGTCAAACGCGTGAATGCACAAATGGCACTAACTAAATAATTGGCGCGTAACGCGCCAGATTCTTAATTCGCGAGGCATATTCGCGTCTACCGCGCCGCGCTCTACGCCTCATTCGCGCCGCAGGAATTTTTTACGCGCGTAACGCGTCTTTGCATTGACTTAACATTGAAATCACTCGCGCCTGACGTGCTATTCGCGTCCGGTGTGAACGTACCATTACACCGTGTCCTAACTACACGCGACGCCGCGACACGCGATAAAAGGTATCTTTTCCATGTTAATCAGAGTTTTTGTCCTAACAAGACGCGATGGCGACACACGAAATTTATAATTTAGAAACGGTTCCTATTTCTGCGACGTCGCGGCTGACAGATCCGTCCACACAGGAAGCATGGAATGGAAGTTCTGCGTGTCATGTATATAGTAGGCTACTAATGACGCATCAACCTGTGTAAAACAAATTCCGCTTTATTTTCAATGTAAAGTAGAGTGAATAGGCATGACGATTTGTGTCCCTGTATCCAGGGGTGTCATTCCAGACAATCTACTGAAATACAGGCAGGGTGGGGAGTCGCAATGACAATGACAGTAGTTCGAGCTGTGCACACTCGGCGCGCGCGAGGCAGATCTGTCCGCGTCCGCACTGCTCGTAGCCACACGCTGTTCTGAATGGCTGTGATTTTTGATTGACGTGTGACGTCTCACAGTCGTGTCGCGTCGCGTCTAGTGTGGACAGACACACTTGCTGTCGCTGGAATTTTATCGCGCCGCGTGTAGTTAGGACACGGTCTTAGAGGTGAAGGGAAATAACCCCATATCATTAGATAACAGGTTCTTGGATTGTATTCAAAATGTATGGTTGTTCCAACATGTTTTAGAGCCAACAAGGTGGCGAGGCGGTGATACACCACATGTATTGAATCTTATTGTAACAAATGAGGAACACATGATGTGACATTCAATATCTAAGCCATTTGGGCAAAAGTGATCATTGTGTCTGGTTGGTTAAGGTAAATTGTTATACACCAATGTTAAATACTGTACCCATAAGAAGGAACTACAATAAGGCCAATTACGATGAAGCACATAGGGAATTGGAGAATTTTGATTGGATATCACATCTATCTAATTATGATGTTAATAAAAATGGGTACTTATAAAGTCTAAGCTGAAGGAAATAGAGGAGAAATTGTACCTATTGTTAAAAATAGGCCCTATAATAGTGACAATAATAATAAAAAATACTTCTTTCCATTAGATGACATTACAAAAAAAAAAAAAAAAAATTATTGGAAGAAAAGCATTACGAAGTAAAAAGCCAGAAATACAGCAGGCTAGATATAGCAAGATATACTAGATATACAGCAAGATATACTAGATATACAGTTGCTGTAGATATACAGCAACTCAGAGAGTTTGAAATATTGTGAGGATGAGAACGCGAAATTTAAAGCGGAAATATGAAGAGGAATTGGCCAAGCAATCTAAATATAAACCAAAGGTCATATGAACTACATAAATAAAAGGACAAAAATAAAAACGGCAGTGGGTGATTTATATTGCAATCAGAATAATACTATTTCTATAAAAACAGAGAAAGATATAGAAAAGGCAGACATATTGTCAGAATACTTCTGCAGTGTATTTGTGGATGAGCCTGATGGGCAGATACCTGAGGTAAAGGTTGGACGTTCAACAAACAGAACATCTTGATATAACAGTTGAAGATACAAAATGGCTTTTACATTAAAAGTAATGTATATAAATCCCCTGGACCGGGTTTGATACACCCTAGGATTTTGAAGGAACTGGCGACTGAGATTGCTGAACCGCCAACAGTACTATTTAACAAATCATTAGAGGATTCAGTTTTACCAAATGATTGGAAAGAGGCTCAAATTAGTGCAATCTTTAAAAAAAGAAATAAATCTCTAGCTGGAAACTATCGACCAGTTAGTTTGACGTCAGTTGTTAGCAAAACAATGGAAAAATTGATAAGGACATATATAGTCAATCATATGAAAAGTAATAAACTATTTAGTAGTAAACAATATGGCTTCATATCGGGGCGGTCAACTTCTCTTCAGTTACTCACAGTTTTTGATAAATGGTCACAGGCTTTGGATAGAGGACAAACAGTGGATTGTATTTATCTGGACTTTCAAAAAGCCTTTGATACTGTCCCTCATAAAAGACTACTGTCAAAGTTAAAATCCTATTGTTTAGACAACAGAGTTATTTATTGGATACAGGATTTTTTGCACAATAGAAAACAACAGGTGGTAGTGAATGGTGCTGCCTCAGATTGGAAACTGGTGACATCCGGGGTCCCACAGGGGTCAGTCTTGGGCCCTGTTTTATTTGTAATATATATAAACGAACTGCCAGATGTGATACAATCTGATGTTTACCTTTTTGCGGATGATACTAAAATTTTCAGAATAATAACAAGTAGGGATGGCCCGATACCGATACTGGCATCGGGGATCGGGCCGATACTGTCCTCATATACTCGTACTCATAAAAAATTGCCGATACCACGCACCGATACCACGCACATTTTGCGAAACGAAACTGGCCGCCGCGAGTGCTTTGTCGAGGTGAACTGAGGCATATAGGAGAGTATTATCAGTGGCGGTGCCAGAGATTTTCTGTTGCAGGTGCTATGGGGATGCTCAAAACTTAATAGACGGTGCTTTGAATTTTGGGCCGATTGTTCGGTTTTGTTGACGGGGGGGGGGGGGGGGGGGGATTACATGCGCTTCATTACGTGCACTTCAAAGGGTGCATTACATGCGCTTCATGCGCACATTTACACACACACGCGCAAGGTCTCTCGCTCTCTCTGTCTTGCGCGCACTACACGTTTGGAGCTTAGATTCCGGGAGATTTGAACTAATTTGCGGCCATCAGGGAGCCGCTATCTATATACGTGAGACTTGGGATGTCTGCAAACGTTCACCGGGCGCCGCGTCCATTGGCCAAAGAAGATCGCCAGTTTGGGCATCATGTTTTTTTAGACTAAATATATATTATTTAATTATTACCCTTTTTAACAACATGAAAAAGACTATTCAAACATGACATTAAAATATAAATATAAAAAAATCACAGACATTTCTTGGGGGTGCTGGGCGGGTGCTATGGCTATTATAGGGGGAGCTACAGCACACACCTAGCTCCCCCCTGGCGCCGCCACTGAGTATAATGTTGGCAGTTTGGGCTCATTTCAAGATAAAGGATGATGATGACAACAGCAAGGCAGAGTGTAAGTTATGTTTAGCTAAGGTGTCGAGACAGGAGGGAAGCAATCTAATTAAACATCTGAATACACACAGTTTAGTAAAGCTAAAGCAACTACAGGTTTCACAGAAGCGCGAGAAGATGTCCAGAGATAATCCATGGGCACTAACAATAACAGAAGGAATTGCTAGGCCTGTAAATCAATAGTCAAATCGATAGTGAATAAATAAATTAATCGCACGATAAAAAAAAATTAGCTCGATATTTTTTCCGGCCCGATAATTTCCATTTGCATGCTTGTTTGTTTTCCTCGTCTCTCTAGATCCTGGATGACAACTCTCGGTTCCTTAGCGTAGGAGGAGTGACCTAGAGCCTAGATTCTCTGCCCGAGCCCAATACTTCCCGACACTATCCTCGGCCCGTGCCGGGCCCTTGAGAGACGTGCACTCCCAACGCAATAGAGTGCGGTGCGGCACGAGATCTGATGGCCGAGCGCTGAGCGCGGGCAAGTATGCACCATAGACTGTAAAAAAATATCGACGTAGTGTCCGTGACGTCACCCGTAGGTTTCTGAAGAGCGTTTTTGAAGCCTAAAGTGGGGGGGCCAACCGTCGCCATCTTGGCAGCGCGTCATCTCTCGTCACTCCCGGATAACAGAAAATGGGCAAAGAGGCGGACGTGGGTGGAGCTGAGGTGCTAATGCTATGCTACTGGCCTTGCACTAAAGTGACAGAAAGCACTGACACCTGCAGGATTTCATCTGACGGTACTTTTTATTTAACACAAAGTTAATCAAGCATATGCATATTTGTTCCGTGAGAGCAAGAGTACCTCATAACGAGTGTAGTCTCTATATCTATAGATTTAAATCTAAACTCCAAAAAGCAACGATCAGACATCCATGATTAGTGCATGCGAGGAAAACAACTGGAAACACAGCGCTGGTTGTTCTCTCCATACTCGACGGAATCCAACAGCATGGGCGAAGGTATAATGGGTGTATTAAATTGTATGAAATAATCCCGGAAAAAGCACAAACACGGCAGAGATGGCGAGTACAGCAGCTGCTGGAATTAGCTGAGGGCGTCAGGGCGACGCTAACAGACACCAGACAAACGGCTGTCACTCAAGTGGCCAAGCCCTTATTTATGCAAAACTGTAAGGCTTAATATAATTTAAACGGATGAGTTGTAAAAAAAATTCACCCCCCTCACAGTTGTCACGAAGGGCAAAGTTAGCTATATAGACCAAAACAACTTTTGACACCAGGCTGTAAACATATCTTTTTCTGCTGTAAAATTGGGCATTTTAACATGGGGGAGATACAGATTTGACTCACTTCTGCAGCCAGCCTCTAGCGGCCAGTCGATGAATTGCATTTTGCCTGTCAAAAGGTGTTATGTATAATTATAAAGCTTGACAGTAACTAATGTAATTAATTTTATGTAAATTATTTATGATTGTTAGAAAAACTTCAATTATGAAATTAATGTGTTTTTTATAAAATGTTAAAATGTGAATTTATATGTAAATATATATTTGTTGTGACTTTATAACACCCAATTCTGACTTCATATCAGGCAATTCTGAATTTATATCAGGCAATTCTGACTTTATATCTTGCAATTCGGACTTTATAACACACAATTCTTACTTTATATCGCGCAATTCTCACTTTATATCACTCAATTATAACTTTATAACTTGCAGTTGTGACGTTATATCTCACAATTCTGACTTTATATCATGAAATTCTGCAAGAAAAAAAGTCAGAATTGCTAGATAAAAAGTCCCAATTTCCTTGTTTTTCTTTTTTTTCTGTGCTGAAACAAGCTTTCATACATTTCCCTTCTAAATCCAGTTCAAACTAAAGTAATTATTTAGCTGTATGTGAGCGATAGGAAATTATCCATCCATCTTTATATCACTGTTATTATCAGTTTGTCCACCCTGTTACGCAGTTGTTGTTTTTTACAATAATTTCATAAAAACATATAATAATTCAGTGACAATAAAAATGTACTGAAGTATCAATAATGTAGTAAATAAAATGGTTAAACGTATTTACCTGAGCTTGACCAGAATATTTTTTTCAAATGCGATTAGCATGATTACAAAATTTATTTTAAAAACTCAATTTGATTTTGTACATTTTATGATGGACAAAAGACACAGAATACCAGGAATTACCAATTTTTTTGTAATGTGAAATAATGTAATCAGTAAAATGACAACATGAAGTGTACCTATCAATAGCTATTTGCTATAGAGCTTCAGATACTGATATCAGTGTCCTCATATGCAAAATTTGTGTAGAATTACACCAGGCGAACATCATTACAGGTAATGGATGTCCTCAGAAATGTTTTGGTTGGCTAGTTAACTCATTTCCCTAACTCACCCATGAGGAATTTGCTTCTAGTGTTTGAATAAAGCGCCTCAGGATTGCCCTTGTGAAGGTCGAGATGGAAATCAATCTGGGGATGATGGAAATTCACTGCCAACGTGATTAAATCTTGTACAGTATATATAATCAAACACTAAATTGTTAATGTAATAACCTGTATTCTTCTTTTTTAACTACCCGTCATTTAGAGAACAAATCAATTCTTCGTGGATAAAAGTTCTGTCCTGGTAGTGTCACTGAAAATCCTTCAGATGAGACGTTAAACCGAGGTCCTGACTCTCTGTGGTCATTAAAAAACCCCGGGATGTCTTTCGAAAGAGTAGGGGTGTAACCCCGGCATCCTGGCCAAATTTGCCCCTTGGCCTCTGTCCAACATGGCCTCCTAATAATCCCCATATACTGATTGGCTTCATCACTGTCTCCTCTCCACCAGTAAGCTGGTGTGTGGTGGGCGTTCTGGCGCAATATGGCTGCCGTCGCATCATCCAAGTGGATGCTGACATTGGTGGTGGTTGAGGAGATTCCCTCTTCCATGTAAAGCGCTTTGAGTACCTAGAAAATCGCTATATAAATGTAACGAATTATTAATTATGTTATTATAAACAAAATTATTAAATCAAATTATGCACTATTTTAATTTTGCAGTAAAATCTTACGATGATCCTGCAGTCTGGTAGAACATATCAACATCATATTTACACACTGTCCTGCTCTAGAAGTGTGTTTTCCATCAGACCACAATAGTGAGGCATCTGTGGTCTTGTTCACATTGTGGGAGAAACATCTAGTGTTTTTTGTTTACGACCCTGGCTCAAGGGAGGCAACCCCCAGAGAGAGAGAGAAGAGAGAGAGAAGAGAGAGAGAGAGAGAGAGAGGAGAGAGAGAGAGAGAGAGAGAGAGAGAGAGAGAGAGAGAGAGGGTGGAGCTAGACTAGAGCTTTTAAAGGCTGGCCAACAGACCCAGGGAATTGAGGAAATGATGGGAGGAGCTTCCATGATCCCTGCAATACACAGAGTAACTTTGGACATAACATATTGAACTGTTGCACTAGGATTTGCAGTGTGTGGTGTGTGTGGTGTGTGTGTGTGTGTGTGTGTGTGTGTGTGTGTGTGTGTGTTAAAGTAACACTATGTAGTTTTTCAACCTTCATAATATATTTCCAAGACCCTTGTGATGGTACATCGCCTTAAAATAAGTTAAATGACACGTCTGCCATCGCCTGACGGGGTCTGTATCGCTTTTACTGGCACTATGTAACTTCGGGTTTCGGGTATTTCGTTTTTCTTCGTTTCTGATGTCGCAATACATCATTCTTTCATGAAATCATGTAACATACTCTACTTGTCTGTGGACCCGGGAGCCCGGGAGAATCAGAACCAGACTGAGCGGAGCGGACTGTCACAGCCTGCTTAAGTTTAACGTTAAATCACAGGTTTCCTAAAGGAAGTCTGGCAGGACTCGGACTGTGGACGAGGAAACCTGACTTGAAGTCTCGTTGATTAAATAAATCCATGCAGAAATAAATGAATAAATAGTGAAGGAGTAAGCCTGGACATTTCAGTCTGTTTAAACTTCACTTTGAAGCAGAAACTCTTAGTTCAGAAGGGTGAAGTTTCTGTTTGGACTCAGAGCTGTGAACTGATTATAATAAATATTCTTTGTATTACTGTAACACATTAATTAGTCTTTGTTTTGTTTGTTACTGCCCATGATGATAAAGCTACACTTTTAAATCACAAACAAACTTTAATATTTATATAAACGCTGTAAGGAAGGAGACAAAGATCAGATATTAGATTTGATAAAAATAGACTCAAATAATAATTTACTATTTTGTGTTTTAATGTGGAAACATCTTGTATAAACTCAGGGGACTGGCTCTTACATCACATTGTATTACAGGCTTGCTGATGTACAAAGTAAACCAATGAACAGCAGTAGCCAAGGCAACATCTAGTCAGTGTGTTTTTATATATATAAATAGTATATGGGTCACTTCTTCGTTGTTTCATTGCTGGTACTGTGCTCCAAAATGTAGGTGCCGATTGGCCGAAGAGGAGTAGTGTGTATCTTCGCCACTGAACTCTATCTATCGATATCGATCTGCGCTCGATTGCTCTTCCTTCATCCTCCAACTACCCGGATGTCTGTCACAGTAACTTGAAATTGAATTTAGTGATCTGAATCTGAATTGTGAGAACTGAATGTGAGGATATATAGAGAGTTAAATTTTCAGGGAGGATCAAATTGTATTGGACTTCAGTTCCAAACAAATAAATTAAATTTCAAATTAGACAATTCAGATTCAGTTTTTCAATGCAATGATTCAAATTAAACAATCCAATTTCAAATTATGTGATTCAAATTCAGTTTTCCAATGCAATTATTCAAGTTTAGCAATTCAAATTCAAATATAAATGATTCAAATTCAGTTTCTGGTGGCACATATTTCAGCCCATAACCGCCCCTCTTTGAGCACTGATTGTGTGTATGTTCTACTTTTATTGTACTTACCCTGTAACTACATGAAAAAAAGAGTATATTTCCCAGTATTTAAAAAAATTGCAATCGTTTATTACAAAAAGGTACACAGTATATGTTCTTGCTAAATGTGATTGTAGAATAAGTACCCCTCAGTTATATAATTCTTACAATATATATTTTTAATTATACTTTATTTTTAAATGTATAATATAAAAATAATAATTCTCCTGGTTGTTACCCCTTTATTCCCCAAACTTTACATGCAAGTACTTCACAGGTACACTCTAATTACCAAAAGTTACATTGTAAGTTCTGTCCGGGCTGTAATCTAAAGCGTTACCATAAGGGCTAAAGTTGTATGCACTTAGTGTCGGCAGACTTTTTAAAAAACATTCATAATAAAATAAATAAAATAAAATTGTTTTTAGCAAACTCAAGCAGCTTATTGTTCTACATCTCACTGACTACAGCTGTGGGGAATTTCATGTTCTTCTACTGTTTCATTCTTTAATAATTGCCTGCCAAAATCATGAACATTTACATGGCTATATGGAATTTTATAAATTCATAAAAATAAATTAAAATCAAATTGTTTTCTGCAAACTCCACCAGATTCTTATTCTACATCTTACTGACTACCACTGTGGTGATTTTATGGAGCTTTGCTATTTTATTCTTTAATAATTGCCTGCCAAAGTCCAATACGGTTAACCTAGCTATATAGGCATATTTGATAAATTCATAAAAAATTTATATCAAATTGTTTTCTGCAAACTCCACCAGATTATTGTTATACATCTCACTGACTACAACTGTGGTGTTTTTCATGTTGTTCTACTGTTTTATTATTTAATAATTGCCTGCCACAGTCATGACCATTACTGTTTATATACATATACTGTATATTGCAAAAGCAATAAAAAAACAATTCACCAGCCAAAATTTCAGTGAACCAAAACTTAATTTATTCTTTAGAAGGTATGGGAAAGGGGAATCAATGGACTCCATTACTAACACTGACTAATACATGAACATGTATTTTGCAACATACTCCAAAGAATGAACATTTCTGTAATATCACACATAATTAGTGCAGGTTTGAGAGTTCCACTCTTCTGCGGTGGTGTCCAGTGCTTTGTGTGGGACAGACACACGATTGGGGTGGTACCAATTATTGCAGTTGCTGCACTGCACCATCACCTCTTTGTTTTGAATTTTTTTTTTTTTTTTTGAAATCTTTATTTCGAACATGAAAAAGAAAGTATATAAAATTGTTGTGTGAGGTCCTGCAGATGCAGTGAACCTCCACTTGAATTGTGGCCCCTTCAGATTTTGCTTGGGTTTTTTGTAAGAAAATACTGGAGCCTTTTTGTTTTGGAATGCTCTGTATAGTGTTTGTCTCATGTTCCTGAAACTGGCATTCCTCTGGTTTGACACCATCGCCCAATACAGTTACAAAAGCCAATGCAAAAAGTCTGCAATTGCTTGATGACTGCTGAATTGGTACGTCAGGCTTTCTAATGTCGAAATGGGGTGATTGTGGACGAATCAACCATGATAGTTTTTGTGTGGTCTGCTGGTGTATGATGGTGTTGAGGCTGTCGTAAAGACAAAGCTCACTGGGTCCACAGAAGAGGTTACTTGCTGTTATCCAGTGGTTGTCATTTATATTCAATATCTGGACAAATGGTGTCTGTGTTGTCCCAACCACACCTCCTTGGTGGAGACTCTGATACAGTAGGCTGGACTAAAACCCATCTAAATGAGGGAACTTCTGCAAAATGTAAAAAGAAGCTGCACCCACTTCATCACTGCTGAGCCAAGTGTGTGGGTGACGGATGCTTAGCATTTGTCTCTGTTTAAGCACTACCTCTCTCACCAATTTAGTGGCTTGGATCACTTCCTTTGGTGAGTGCCGTATGCAAAGGGATCGATGGGACTTTTGCCTTTGTACTCCATGTGGTTTCCCTTACTATGAGATAAACACCATAAAGAAACATTTATTTTAATGTGAATTACTTGACCTGAATTGGCAGCTCCAAATGATGTTTTATTTACAAGTTCAGATAATTAACACGAGTGCTTAAGCTTCCATAATAGTGTGATGTTTATGTTTGGAGCTCCTTCGAATTGATTCATTAATCCTTGATTTTCTTCTTTACCACTCAATTATAAACAGGCACTTTCTATTTTTATATCGTGTGAACTTATCCTCGATAATATTCCTTGTAAAAAACAATCGGATTGCTTTGATATCGCTACTTAGATCCAACTTTCCGAATCTCGGCTACTAGCCTTTAGCCCGCTAGCATTTCACGCATGGCCTCGCGCCTATTCGAGCGTCGTCTCATCTTTTACACCCGTTTCTCTGAAAGCTTCTCTGAAAGTACAGACACACGTTGATTGTGCTTAGAGCCCGCATCAACGGGGCATAAGCCATCGGTGCGGTCTGTGTTTGTGTTTGGAGCTCCGTCGAATTGATTCATTAATCCTTGATTTTCTTCTTTACCACTCAATTGTAAACAGGCACTTTCTATTTTTTATTTAACTTATCCTCGATACTATTCCTTATAAAAAAAAAACAAATCGGATTGCTTTACTGTTTACTATTAATTTACTGTTCATCTGTTATAATGGCGAACATATCGGATGTGTGTCTAACGTTACCTCTGAGTGCAGGTGAGGACACATTCGAGCTGATTTCGGTACGATTGGAGCTGGAGTCGGTGGAGAAGCAGATTCGTGTTCTCCTGGAGAAGCAAGCCGAGCTGCGAGATCGGCGATCAGCGCTTGAAACATCACGCGCCGATGCTCACAAGTCAGTGGTTAGTAACTTTGTGACTTTGACTACGACTTCGTCTACTCCGTGCGTTTCTCTGCCCAGGAGGACGCGATCATCTCTGCCTTCAATCACTCCTGCACCATGGGTCACGACACGAGCCAGGACCAGAGCAAGAACCTCTCCCCCCCTCCCCCTCCCGGTCGGAGCTGTCGTGCTGCACGCGGCGACGAATGACATCAGGCTGCGGCAGACGGAGGTTCTGAAGAAGGACTACAGGAGCCTGATCGAGACGGTACGCAGCACATCGCCTAGAGCAACGATCGTCGTGTCTGACCGCTTCCCACGTACCGACTTGGACAAGAAAGGTTTAGTAGATTATTTGCTTTAAATGAATGGTTAATGTCATGGTGTAATGAACAGAAACTGCTCTTTGTAAATAATTGGAATCTGTTTTGGGAGCGACCTAGGCTCTTCCGTCCTGATGGTCTGCACCCCAGCAGAGTCGGAGCGGCTGTTCTGTCGGACAACATCTCCAAGACGCTACACACCATCTGACTAGTAAGTCAAAGTCCAAATCATAGTCTCTGCTGTCCCAACTTAATTGATATAAGTACCAATGTAGAACATTATATAGAAACTGTGTCTATTCCTCGCTTAGTGAAGCCAAACAACAAATCTACTGTAAGATCTAGCAAGAATATTATTGTAATTAAACCAGAAAATCTAAATATCAGTGAACAAAAACAATTTCTAAAGCTAGGTCTTCTAAACATTAGATCGCTCACACCTAAGGCGGTTATTGTAAATGAAATGGTCACAGATAATAATTTCGATGTTCTGTGCCTTACTGAAACCTGGCTTAAACCAAATGATTATTTCGGTCTAAATGAGTCTACTCCACCAGGATACTGTTATAAGCATGAGCCCCGTCTGATCGGTCGTGGCGGCGGTGTTGCAACAATCTATAGAGATATTCTTAATGTTACTCAGAAAACTTGTCATAGGTTTAATTCGTTTGAAGTACTTGTGCTAAATGTTACGCTCTTAGATGTAAGAAAGAAATCCTTATTATCTCTAGCCTTGGCTACCGTATATAGACCTCCAGGGCCATATACTGATTTCCTAAAATATTTTGCAGACTTTCTCTCAGACCTATTGGTCAATGTCGATAAAGCAATAATTTTGGCGACTTTAACATACACGTAGATAATACAAATGATGCGTTAGGGGCTGCGTTTACAGATCTATTAAACTCTTTTGGGGTGAAGCAAAACGTCAGTGGTCCCACTCATCGTCTAAATCATACACTAGATTTAATTATTTCATATGGAACCGATCCAACCGATATAGATATTATACCGCAAAGTGACGATCTCACTGATCATTACATGGTAACTTGCATAATACGCACTGCTGAAATTTGTCATGTTGCACCACGTTATAGACCAGGCAGAACAATCCTTCCAACCACTATAGATAGATTCTCAAATAGCTTACCTGATCTATCTCAGCTGCTCAGTAAACCCAAACAAACAGATGAACTAGAGGAAATGACTAGCAGTATGAGCAACATTTTCTCTAGTACACTAGATATTGTTGCACCAATTAGATTAAAAAAGGTTAGAGAGAAAACTAAAACACCATGGTACAATAGTGCTACGCATGCTATCAAGAGAGAAACTCGTAACTTAGAGCGTAAATGGAAACGAACTAATTTAGAGGTCTTCAGAATCGCGTGGAAAGACAGTATGTCACGTTATAAAAGGGCTCTAAAATCAGCCAGGGCTGAGCATATCCGCAAACTAATTGAAAATAACCAAAATAATCCAAGGTTTTTATTTAACACCGTGGCTAGACTAACAAATAATCAGACATCTCCAGAGCAAAATATTCCGTTACAATATAGTAGTAATGATTTTATGAATTACTTCAATGAGAAAATAGAAAGCATCCGAAACACAATTGTAAATGTACAATCCTCTATGGTGTCTTATGACTCGGCCTCAATTATGGCCCCTCTAGAACAACTAAACCGCTTTACAACTATAGGACAGGAAGATCCAATACCCACTAAACTACTTAAAGAAGTGTTACCTGTAGTGCAAGAGCCTCTTCTCAATATTATTAACTCGTCTTTATTTTTAGGTCACGTTCCAAAAATATTCAAGCTGGCAGTAATAAAACCTCTCATTAAGAAACCGCAATTAGATCCAAATAACCTAGCAAATTACAGACCCATCTCAAATCTTCCATTTATGTCTAAAATACTAGAAAAAATTGTGTCCGCTCAATTGTACTCTTTCTTGCAAGAAAATGATATCTACGAAAAATTTCAGTCGGGATTCAGACCGCATCATAGCACAGAAACTGCGCTAGTTAAAATTACAAATGATTTACTCTTAGCCTCTGACCAAGGCTGTATCTCAATACTAGTTCTACTTGATCTTAGCGCCGCGTTCGACACTATAGATCATAAAATACTCTTAGATCGACTACAAAACTACACTGGTGTTCAGGGACAGGCATTAAGCTGGTTTAGATCGTACTTATCAGACCGCTACCATTTTGTCTGTTTAAATGGGGAAAAATCAAAGATAACATCAGTAGACTATGGAGTGCCGCAAGGATCTGTCCTAGGCCCTCTGCTATTCTCAATATATATGCTGCCACTTGGTAATATTATAAGAAAACATGGAATTAGTTTTCACTGTTATGCTGATGACACTCAATTATATATCTCATCACGACCAGATGAAAACACTAACTTATCTAACTTGACAGAGTGTCTAAAAGATATAAAATGCTGGATGACGTGTAATTTCCTGCTATTAAATTCAGATAAAACGGAGGTATTATTTATTGGTCCAAAAAACTACCCACAAAATCCCTTACAATACAACTTTAATTTAGAAGGATGTCCTGTTACTTTATCCACTACAGTAAAAGACCTGGGTGTTATGCAAGACCGCAACTTGACTTTCGAAAATCATATTTCATATGTTACAAGAACAGCCTTTTTCCACCTTAGAAACATTGCTAAGCTACGTAACATGCTATCTGTTTCAGATGCAGAAAAGTTAGTTCATGCATTCATGACCTCGAGACTAGATTACTGTAATGCTTTATTAGCTGGTTGTCCTGCATCCTCAATAAACAAGCTACAGTTAGTGCAAAATGCAGCCGCTAGAGTTCTTACTAGATCAAGAAAATATGATCATATAACACCAATTTTATCATCTCTACACTGGTTACCTATTAAGTTCCGTATCAATTACAAAGTATTACTATTGACTTATAAAGCTCTAAATGGTTTAGCTCCTGTGTATTTAACAGACCTTCTATCGCCCTACAATCCATCGCGCTCTTTAAGATCACAAAATTCGAGGCTTCTGGTCATTCCTAGGATATCTAAGTCTACTAAAGGAGGGAGGGCGTTCTCACATTTATCTCCTAAACTCTGGAATAGCCTTCCTGATATTGTTCGAGACTCAGACTCGCTGTCCCAGTTTAAAACTAGATTAAAGACGCATCTCTTTAACCAAGCATTCACTTAATGCTTACCTTTTATACTACTGCTGAATCAGTTCGAATGCATTAACATTATGAACATCAGCTATGCTAATTATTTCCCATCTGTCTTTCTGCTGTTATCTCGGGACGCTAGTCCCGAGGTAAATAGCGTTCGTCAGCTCCCGTTTGTATCCAGCCTCTCACGGAGACTTCAGATGCCCCAACACCTGTGGAGAGACGACTAAACGCCTGTGGAGAGACGACTCGACGCCTGTGAAGAGACGACTAAACACCGGCGATATGTTATGCCTAAATTTATACATGATTAACTAACTGTATTTTTC
This sequence comes from Chrosomus eos, assembly GCA_036326025.1. Lineage (NCBI taxonomy): Eukaryota > Metazoa > Chordata > Actinopteri > Cypriniformes > Leuciscidae > Chrosomus > Chrosomus eos. Next base: position 3,251,903 of record CM070818.1, on the reverse strand, counting down.
TTTGTACATTTCTGAAATGCACTTTCTGTAAAGCTGCTTTGAGACAATGTGTATTGTGAAAAGCGCTATACAAATAAACTTGAATTGAATTGAATTGAATTGAATTGAGTGGAGAGCACTCAGCAATCAACGATAAGAGGTGTATATACATTCAGCAGTCTCACCTCATTTCATTGACAGTTTAGCAGCATCCCTCCACCACCACTTCTCCACTCTTATAGTCCTAACCACTTACATATGGGAGGAGTCCTCTGGGTTCGGGCCAAACTCCGAGTTCGGAGCCCTCCCCGGACAGCACGCCAAATACACATTAAACTTTACCCCCTCTAATTGTATGTGAGTGTGAACTCGTAAACTCCCCTTTCACTTTGTATATTCAGTCCTCCCTAACAACATTGTTTTGTCAGTGTGTTTCCACTTTAGGACTGTGGGTGAGATCAATTGAGTTATCTTTTGATAAATCTGTGTTTAGCTTATTATTAATAATTACACAAAGATGGAAATCACAATATTTAATTTCACAAGCTTATTAATATATTTTAAGTTATTTTGTGAATTGTTGGCATAACTAACTTTTGATTGTCAAACTATTGCGATTGTAAGTGCACACTATACATGACAGTACAGTCAAGTTCACCTCCAAAGCATTGTCACGAGGTGACGAAGCAAAGCGGAACAAGTCCCGTTGAAAGTTGTGTTCCCCCCCGGAATGGCATTACTGAAACACCGAGCCGGTTCCGGTTGTGTATCTGTCGACATGGCAGCGGCGGCTGATGACAGATCAGCATCAGGTGTGGAGGATCTACGCGGGGATCTGAGAGAGGGCTATGCAGACGAATAGAGTGTATAAAAGGAGAGGGAAGAGACAGTCGAGTGTGGTGCTCCCCCGGGAGAAATCGTTTCTTTGGCAGTGACGCTGGTTCGCGGAGATATCTGGGGAATGCTGTGAGGACTCGGCTGAATTGGGGGTGCAACGGTGATCGTGTGAACACGAGTTGAAGCTGGTCGAGGTCGTTGAAGCTGGTCGAAGTGGGTCGAAGCTGGTTGTCCCGTGTTGAAGTGGTTGTCTCAGAGTTCGGTTGGTTGTCTCGGAGCAGTGTAGAACACAAGCTTGTTCGGGAAAGTCGTCGGGGTGTGGAAGCCGCCCATTGAAGTCTGCTGGATTAGAGTGATCGTCTGTGGGAAATCTGCTGGACTGAGTTAACGATTGAACCTATGCTGTGAAGAGAGAGAAAAGATAAGTGAAATGATTTCATCTTACAAACATTCAAACAGCTTGAAGAGCATGCAGTGAGTGTGAATCTGACTGCTGGAGAAGCTATGTGTTTCAGAGTGTGCTGAGGAGGAACTGAAGATTAAATATCCCCCACGTGAGTGTAACAAACGGATTGAGGCCTCTGAACAGCCCTATCGTGTGAGTGAATTGCAGTGCTTTTGCCTTATTGATACACATTGATTTATGGCTGAGGATTTGAAGTGAACACGAGTGTGGTGTGCTTTTGCTGAGAGGTGGCCCCAATCCAGAGCCTGGTTATCTTTAAGCCTGGAAGTATGCAGCAACGCTGGTGAAGTAAGCTTTTAAACCACTGCCCCACTACTGTGAACCGAAGAGAGTACTTTGTACTGTGAAGAATCCTTACCTGTTCTACGTACTGTCCGAGTCTGGAAGTGTACGTACCTGGCTATTCACCTGTCTGGTGGAAGAGTCTCCTCCTTGCCATCAATTTCTGTACTGGCCACGCCCCGACTGCTCGACGGTCCGAGCAGGTTACTCACTTGGATACTCAACTGTCCGCCCAGTGAAGATCACCCTCTATTACAAGACTCTGCCCAGCACCTGTTGAGAGACACAGGAGCCGTATTAAGACTTTTAAGTTCATTTTATTCAATAAAATTTGTTAACTTTTATCTACTTGTCTGTCTGGTCTTTGGCACGTTCCTTGAGGTGGTCCTGGGTTTTAGGGGTGGGTGCAGTCTGGCTTTGACCCCCCCGACCTGTGACAGCATCTTTGTCTTGGCTGACTGTCTTTAAGTCCTGTGCTGCCACTGATGGAGTTTGGCTGTCAGTAGTAGGTTGTCCCTAGAGCTGTAGGCATCTGCTTTATTTACGGAAAAACATTGGAAAATAGAAATGTATTTGAAAATTGAGTTAATTGTTAAGTAATGTATCCAAATGTGCTTGATGTTACCGCTGTTTTTTTTTATTCAAATGGCTTGTTGATGAAGGTAACATAGACTCCTCTCCTGTTTTGCTTTCTCTGCCTCCATTTCTCCTTCAGGATACTGTGCACCTATGAAATTAAATGAATAGTAGACTTCTTATACACTCACCTAAAGGATTATTAGGAACACCTGTTCAATTTCTCATTAATGCAATTATCTAATCAACCAATCACATGGCAGTTGCTTCAATGCATTTAGGGGTGTGGTCCTGGTCAAGACAATCTCCTGAACTCCAAACTGAATGTCAGAATGGGAAAGAAAGGTGATTTAAGCAATTTTGAGTGTGGCATGGTTGTTGGTGCCTGACGGGCCGGTCTGAGTATTTCACAATCTGCTCAGTTACTGGGATTTTCACGCACAACCATTTCTAGGGTTTACAAAGAATGGTGTAAAAAGGGAAAAACATCCAGTATGCGGCAGTCCTGTGGGCAAATATGCCTTGTTGATGCTAGAGGTCAGAGGAGAATGGGCCGACTGATTCAAGCTGATAGAAGAGCAACTTTGACTGAAATAACCACTCGTTACAACCAAGGTATGCAGCAAAGCATTTGTGAAGCCACAACACGCACAACCTTGAGGCGGATGGGCTACAACAGCAGAAGATCCCACCGGGTACCACTCATCTCCACTACAAATAGGAAAAAGAGGCTATAATTTGCAAGAGCTCACCAAAATTGGACAGTTGAAGACTGGAAAAATGTTGCTGGTCTGATGAGTGTCGATTTCTGTTGAGACATTCAGATGGTAGAGTCAGAATTTGGCGTAAACAGAATGAGAACATGGATCCATCATGCCTTGTTACCACTGTGCAGGCTGGTGGTGGTGGTGTAATGGTGTGGGGGATGTTTTCTTGGCACACTTTAGGCCCCTTAGTGCCAATTGGGCATCGTTTAAATGCCACGGCCTACCTGAGCATTGTTTCTGACCATGTCCATCCCTTTATGGCCACCATGTACCCATCCTCTGATGGCTATTTCCAGCAGGATAATGCACCATGTCACAAAGCTCGAATCATTTCAAATTGGTTTCTTGAACATGACAATGAGTTCACTGTACTAAAATGGCCCCCACAGTCACCAGATCTCAACCCAATAGAGCATCTTTGGGATGTGGTGGAACGGGAGCTTCGTGCCCTGGATGTGCATCCCACAAATCTCCATCAACTGCAAGATGCTATCCTATCAATATGGGCCAACATTTCTAAAGAATGCTTTCAGCACCTTGTTGAATCAATGCCACGTAGAATTAAGGCAGTTCTGAAGGCGAAAGGGGGTCAAACACAGTATTAGTATGGTGTTCCTAATAATCCTTTAGGTGAGTGTATATTTGTACAAGTTATTTTTTGTTGTTGTAGTGTTACAGTTTTATGAAATACTTGGAATTTCTGTCCAAATGTCATGGTAATGAGCCAATAAGGCCAATACATTTTTTATTTTGCATTACAGTAAGGTAGTGAACTACAGCTGGAAACTACAGTTCCCAGAATGCCCTGTGGCAAATCATGAAGAATAACATTACTTACATTGAATACCGGTCCGCGATTCATACTTCATAAAACATTTATAAAGCCAAAGAAAATAAACACAAATGGACCTGTATGGAATTGCGATGTTTTAAGTAAGTCTAAATGTTAGCTTTATGTCCCACGGCTACGCCACCTCGTCAACTTATAACATTGGAGCATAGTGTACTAAACTGCTTAGATCTACATCGGACATAAACACAGTACAAACATAGCATGGCGACAGCATACAACATGAAGCGTACATCATTAAGCAGACAAGAAAACATCTGAAATTAAGAGAGCTTACCAAGTGGCTGCACACCGGGTTTCAAGGCATTACAAACCAAATAAACCGCGCTTCCTTTTCACATAGTAAATACCGGTCACATGTTTCACAGCACATTCCTCTCTTAAAGAGGCATTACACTATTACAGTATATGCCTCAAACGTTTTTACGTGCAACATTTGTAACTCTGGTTTAAGGTAAACATTTGAATTACAAAACTTCACAAATGACAAAACTCCACAGAAAACACAACAATAACACTTACCAAGAGACATTTAAATACAATATAATGTGATTGTTGTACCTTTCTTTTAGTGATACGTTCTGCATCGTTAAATTCCCTTAAAAGTGCAGTGTGCGTGTCTTTGTAGGTCGTTATGAAGTCAGTCGTCTTCCTTTAAAGCGAATTTACTTCAAATCCCACTGACTCTTTTCCATAATTCCTTGTGTCTTGTTGTCCTGAGTAAAATTCTGATAAGACAATAAAAGCGCTATAGTCTCTTAACTAAAGACTCAGAGTTCCCAATCCCAACCGAAAAGTACTACAGACATCTGACAAACCTACTACATGGTCATGCCAAGTACAACTTTACAGCTAAAGTATTGTAGTACCCAAAGATATGTTTAAGTTTTTCAATCACAAAAGTGTAACTGACCCAGCATCATGCTTGTCCAAAAGAGCTGCACGAGGCAAGAAGTAGGCAGCCAAAATGGAGATGAATATCTCACTGTAGTACACATTTGGATCCCCTTTTTTATCGAGGGGTGCAGTGCCTATGACCTCCATGAAATGTCTGTGAAAAGACGTCTGACGAAAGCTGTTCTAAAATATGAAATTTTACATTATGTTCACATGAGTTCACATAACAGAAGACATGATTTCAAGACATTTTTCATGTTTACTGTGTACCTCAAGGTCCTCAGGAACAATGCTGCTGTCATCAACAGCTGATTCCCCAATGGTGGTCAACAAAGTCTGGATGTTGTTGAAGTGCTTCTCAACATGTTCAGAGCTGCATGGGCTTGAGAAGATGACAGTGCAACTAAGGAGCATTTCATCAAACTCAACAATGGAACTTGCTGTGGTCAAAAATCTGAAAACATGCATGGCCAGCTTGTAGTTCTTGGGTGCACTGAGAGAGAAATAAAAATAACAACATTGCCATAAATTTTTTTTTTTTAACATTTAACATTTAACATTAACATAACATTTTTTAACAACATTGCCATTGTTTTATGAAACAAAATTATATATAAAGATTTTACTTACTGCTTTTTACACAGGATTTAGCATTCTTCATTACATGGCTTAGACAGCGGTGGACATAGGAAGACTGAAGTCTTCAGTGGTGCCTTTCCCTGTCAATATTTCATAATAACTTTGGAGCAAGGCATTGAGGTTAGTTTGGCAGAAGACGAGTGAGATTGCTTGCGTGAGGACCATGGATCCATCACATATGATCATGAGTGGACTGATGTTTTTGTGTCCATATTGCTTGGCATGATCTGTCTGGAAAGCACTAAGAAAATACATTATAGATGAGGTGGTGTAATCACAGGTCACATACTGTACGTATATCTGCTGGAAAAGAAGGGGAACCCGTATTTAGGTTTCGGACCACGAGCTCGTAAACATAAAGCGGACCTGTGCTGTGTTTACTTTTCTTCACAATGCTTCCTGTTGCATCAAGATATACTATGTCTTCTTTACATCTTTGGTGGAATATGTCAATGCTTTTCTTCGACCAAAGCATCTCACCCTTAGGATGAAGGATCACTTTCTGGATAACCTCATCTGGCTCATCTCTTTTTTCTTCTACCATCATCTGGAGACTGAGTGTTTCATTTTAATGTTTCCTGTCCTTCATTCTTTGTCTCCAGGAAATGGATTTGCCTCATCTCGATAGCCAGACTCTAGCACAGATTCTTTAAGGTTTTCCATTTTCTATCTTAAGAAAATGGAAAACCTTAAAGAATCTGTGCTAGAGTTGTTTGCAATTGCTGATTTATTTTCTTTTGGTCATCAGCTCTTACCGGTCGTCGCCTTTGTAGCTCTGTTTTACTGTGAACTGCTCTCACTGTGCACAACAACATCAACATCTACTGGCCAGTCCGTGAACAGGCAATAGCCAGAGCATTTAAAAGCAGGAGTGTTGCTGGTTGATCCTTGTATTTTAACCCTGTGGCCTGTAAAAGCAAAACTGTAATGTGGATGGATTGTGCGAATGCCTGAAGAGATAACGTTAGTCCACTGCAATCCCTTGAAGTGATCCTTTTTTTGTTTGTTTTTCTTCGTTTTTTTCCAGGTAGTTATAAAGAATAGGTAATAAAAAAAGAAGGTGGTGCAGGAACACTCTCCGTAAAGAATTCATCTTCTGTGTCAAGATTGACTTCATCGTCAGTATCACTCCAACTGTCACTGTCTTCCACCTTGGCTATTTGATATAGTGCTTGTTACATCTAGTTACAGGAGGCTATACTGTATGTTCTCACTCCAATAGGCTCAGGAAGACTGTGACCCTGCTGAACTTGCTAGACTGTGCAAAATACATGTTTCATTACTTTGCATAATGACAATAAAGTTGAATGTAATCAAATATGATCTGTAGTCATATTCTCAGGAAACGAATGATATCATATTAATGAACAAAGAAGCACTAAACATTATTAAAAACAACCACAGATACATATATTTGAAATAAGCAAAAATGAACTTACCCATTTTTTCGTCCCTTTGTCATTGCTATCTTCTGATCAAGTCAGTTTCGCTCGGTAACAGTTAGGCCACAATAGCCTTAGGTTTCAAAATGGCTAACTCAATGGCTAACCAACTGCAATACATATACAAATGGATTCACCCCACCCAATCTGATATTATATGGCTAGATATAGAACAATCACTATGCAAAGAATTAAATATAGCTGACATACCGTTCCTCACCAAATCAATTAAACAACACACAAGTTTTAATGCAGTAACTATATCTGCCACTCTGACAGCCTGGTGGAAATTTCACCAAATCACAAATTCTACATTAGCTCCATCTAACCTCACCCCACTGTGGAACAACCTGACTTTATAAGCAATAAAAAAACATTGAATTTTCACACATGGGCAGAAAAGGGTATCACCCACATTAAGCACATTTTCAAATCTAACACATTTACACCATTTCCGCAACTGGCCCAGGAGTATGGCATCGGGAGCAACAAATTTTTAAAATACCTACAAATCAAATCTTCTGTTCTGACAAAAATAAACATCAGAGACACAAATTTAGAACTTCCACCGGCAATATCAGACTTGGTCAACATTTCCTCCACAAAGAAACTTCTCTCTAAAATATACAAAATGATTTCAAACCAACTTCAGACCATATACTTACCAACAATAAAATGGGAAAACGATCTTTCAATAGCCCTGATGCCAACTTCTGGACCCAAATCTGTAAAAAGATGATCTCATGTCCAAAAATGCGAATCTTCAGTAAATACAATACAAAATACTTCACAGAACACATTACAAAGGGCAGCAGATTAGCTAAAATGGGTTTCACATCAGAAGTTTGCACACACTGCAATCAAAATTCTACAGATACATACATCCATGCAACCTGGCACTCTACTCCAATCAAACACTTTTGGGAAGAGGTCACACAGTCACTATCCACTATAGTCGGCTGCCACATCCCACTGTCGCCTTCTCTTTGCTTGCTGGGGGACCTGACAACAATCACTGATAAAACTATAAACTCTAAAATACTCCTCATAGCTCTAACCATCGCCAAGAAAACTATCCTCATGAACTGGAAAACTAGAAATAAATTACACATTAACATTAGGAAAAATCTTATTTCAGACTTCATTGCAATGGAATACGCATCTCCCCTTCATGATTACGCATCTGAAACTGACCTCTGCCGTCCAACACTTTCTGACCTCTTACAGCTATGAATCCTTTCTCTGTTTTCAACTCCGACTCCTCCCACCTTCTTAACCAACCACGAATATTAATGCATTTTAGCTGTTTGAACTTGTTTATGTCATCATTGTTATTACTATCTTTACTGTTATTGTTATGATTACTATTTTCACTTTTATTTTTTCATTGTTGTAATTGCTGTTGTTGCTGTCTTTTGCTCTCACCATTGCGGTCACCACTGCCATCATCATTATCATTTATTAATAATATTATTATTATCATTATTATTATAATCATCAATATTGCCATTGTCAATGCTGTATTGGAATTAAATGTCATTATCATCACTACTGCAATAATTCCCCCCTTATCTCTTCATGGGTTTTTAATGCACCACAACATAGAATGAAAAAAAAAAAAAAAAAAAAAAGGAATATGTATATATGGAAAACCTCACAAACACCAGGGCAGGCAAGACAGACGAGAAGTGGTTTGCATCGGGACAGCATCTCTGTCCCAATTTGAGACACTCTCGCACTGTACTCCCTCTTTTAATGCACCTTAGACATTGCACATAACACAAAAAAAAAAAAAATTAGGAAAAGATAGGGACTGCTGAGATGTGGGGGAAGGTTATCTTATATTATCTTATCATCTTATTATACCATCTTTTATTTTATACGGCATTGACAATGGCAATTGTTACATAGGAGGAAGGATGGAAATAAAAATCGACCAACACAATATTGGCAATATGGTGGTAGTGGGGAGTGGGGTGGTGATGGTAATGACAATGGTAATAAATAATAAATGGTTACTTTGTTTACGCATACACACACATACACATACCCACACTCACACCCGCTCAAATACACACTTAGATCAAACAATTATATCACTTATGTCACTTCTGGAATTATGGATTTACAAGATTGCTCACTACTGTATATGTTGTTTGTATGTAGACTGTACATATTAAAAAAAAAAAAAAAAAAAGGTTTCAAAACCCCCAAAACACAGCATAAACATGTAGATGGATAGATGGGTAGTAAATGAAAAAAGGTATTTCATTTGTATCTTTAAAGGGTACCTATCATGGAATTTTGAAAATTACCTTTCATGTAGTGTGTAACATAGATCTAAGTGAACGAAAACATCCTGCAAAGTTTTAAATATGAAAGTTCACCGTATACAAAGTTATTGTCTCTCAAAAGTAAGAGTCGACTCTGAGTCGCTGATATGAATCGATAGACGAACGATGCATTTTCTCTAACTTTCGTACGTCACTTGTACAAGTTATTTGAATAAGACACGGCCACTCAGTGCGCGCGCCGAGCAGACAGAGAAACCTGACAACATCATGTCGACGAGACTCTGTTCTGAAGTGCGAATCAAAAGCAAACTTTTTTTTTCACTGCCCAGGGACAAGCATGTGAAGACTCAGTGGCTAGAGTTTATATTTACAACTATACCACACAAGTATAGCCACCTTGAGCTGTGTTCGCGTTATTTTAATGACGATCGCTTCACAAACACAAATGCTTTCAAGTGTGGATTCGCGAGTCGCTGATACTGAAGGAACGTTCAATACCAGTTTATTTGGATCAGCTTCCTCCTCCGAATCACAACCTGTAAGTACTATTAATAATTGTTGCTTTTATTGTGTTGTGTGTGTGTGTGTGTGTGTGTGTGTGTGTGTGTGTGTGTGTGTGTGTGTGTGTGTGTGTGTGTGTGTGTGTGTTGTGTTACTCACGCTAGTTCAAGTGTGTTGATGTTGTGTGTTGTGTATGTGTGAGTGTGTTGTGTGGGTATGTGTGTATGTGTGTTGTGTTCATTGTGTGTAGCTTGTGGTGTGTACGTGATTGTGGTGTGTCAGTTACGCTCACCGCTATTGCGTCCAAAGGCTTGTGTGTGTTGTGTGATGATGTGTCTAGGAGGTGTCATGTTGGGTGAGTGTGGTGAGTCAAGTGTGGTCTGTAAGTAGTAAGTGTGCTGTGTGTGTGTGGTGTGGTGTGGGTGGTGTAAGTATGGTTAGTCTAAGCGTGTGTTTTTTTGAAATATGAAATGTTTTCGTGTTATTGAGTTGTCATAAAGATAGAGCGATGTATACTGCAGTGCTTTATCATATTTAAGCTTTGGTTACCGAAATACTGACTGGTGTTGACCAATCACGCAAATTGCGCAGCAAAGGCGGTTGAAATGAGTCGTCAACAATCATTAGGATGTGAGCAAAACATAAATAATGATTATAGACACAAAGGTTTTTTGTCATTGCATGCATGTAAAACGTGTTGGACTCCAAACATTATAGACATTTAAATGCATAATAGGTACCTTTAAGAATGTATTTAGTTGCTTGAGAAAACCAAGTTACTGAAATCCTATTTAAACGTATTATTATTTTTAATGACATACTTATACTTTTTTTTAATGAATTTATCAAATATGCCTATATGTCAAGGTAAATAGTATTGGACTTTGGCAGGCAATTATTAACCCTTAATCAGTGTTCAAAAAGGATAACGTTTTTAGTCTTTGGGGTCTGATAGAGCGATTGCAGAAGGAAATAAAAAAAAATTATATGGAAAACTATATATCATTTTTTTATTTACTTCTCAACTATACATGTATGCTGTGTTTTTGTGAATATTTGGAAGTTTTTTACCCATTAACTGCACAATTACTTAACTAGGCCATAAATTGGCTCATGAAAAAATCACTTAAATGATGATCTTAATTAAATCTAAATGGTTTTTGGACATTGCTCTATGTGTTAGGGATAGAATACTGACATCTGCAGTTTTGTGGAAAAACTTTAGAAATGATATTTCAAGAAAGAAAGTGCAATGACCACATATATCCAATAGAGGTCCATATAGGGACTCATTTCTTTTTCACTTCATTTTTCTTGATGCTTCAACTTCTCCTCAAAACTTTATGATATATATTTTGTGAATATATATTTAAAAACTCTAAAATACATTAAAAAAAAGTTATAATTTGTTGTCGTCTGATCGCTTTTGCAAATTATTATTCATACATTTGCAGTCACATTTCAAGTCACATTTCTCTCTCTCTCTCTCTCTCTCTCTCTCTCTGTGTGTGTGTGTGTGTGTGTGTGTGTGTGTGTGTGTGTGTGTGTGTGTGTGTGTGTGTGTGTGTGTGTGTGTGTGTGTGTGTGTGTGTGTGTGTGTGTGTGTGTGTGTGTGTGTTGTGTGTGTGTGTGTGTCAGTTACGCTCAGCGCTTAGGTCTCAAGCTGTGTGTGTGTGTGTGTGTGTGTGTGTGTGTGTGTGTGTGTGTGTGTGTGTGTGTGTGTGTGTGTGTGTGTGTGTGTGTGTGTGTGTGTGTGTGTGTGTGTGCTTGTGGGTGTGTGTGCTTGTGTGTGTGTATGAGATGGAAAGTTCGTTCATTTTGACCCAAAGACCTTTAATGGTAAAAAATGTTTTACACACCTTTAGAACAACCAAATCAAGTCCAGTTTTGTGCGTGTTTAGGTTGATTATTTAGGAAAAGTCACAGAGTTTCATGCCCTGAGATGAAGGAAACACTTTTAAAAAATAAAGAAAAAAGTCCAGTGGGGTCCCCTGCTACCCCAAACACTGATTAAGGGTTACAGAATAAAACAGCAGAACAACATGATAGTCAGTGAGATGTATAACAATAATCTGGTGGAGTTTGCAGAAAACAATTTGATTTTAATTATTTTTTTATGAATTGATAAAATATTCCTGTATAGCAATATAAATGTTCATGATTTTGTCAGGCAATTATTAAAGAATGAAACAGTAGAACAACATGAAATTCCCCACAGCTGTCAGTGAGATGTAGAACAATAAGCTGATTGAGTTTGCTAACAACAATTCTATTTTATTTTATTATGAATATTTTTTAAAGTCTGCCGATTCCAGACGCATACACCTTTAGGCCCCATCCACAATACTACGCTTTCGTTTAGAAACGGAGACCTTTTGCTACGTTTGCACCTCCCGTCCAGACTAAAACAACAAAAACGAAGACCTAAAACGGAGAAGTTTAGAAACGCTGCAGACCCGTTTAGCGTTTTGAATCTCCGGAGGGCGTTTTAGTGAAGACGAGTCAAAACGGAGGAGTTTAGAAACGATGACGCAGACGCTCGCGCTCGGCTCTCTGATTGGGTCATCAGTCATGGCGTATCCTTCCCTGATGCTGTAACGTTAACTGCCAACATGCGCCGGAGGCAAGCTATTATTCCAGCGATCTGTGACAATTCCCGTGCCGTGTGCAGCGGCGGTATCGACCGTACAAGGAGCGTCGGTTTTGGGTTAAGCCGGGAAGAACCAGCGCATGGTGGGATCATTTTATCAATGAAGTTGTGGTTCCTGAGGAATGGTGTTTACACCGGCACGCGCGCCCAGTGTAGGTGAATGGTCACGTGATCCGCGTTTTCAGTCGTTTTAATGTGGACGGAGATCGCAGCTAAAGCGCTGGTGTGGACGGAGATCGTATTCGTTTTAATTCTCCATTTCTAAACTAAAACGCATTAGTGTGGATGGGGCCTTAGCCTACCACGCAACCTCGTGTAGACGTGCAATATATTTTTAAGCATATGCAACAGAGTTTAAATAATGCTGTTAAATTCATGCATTAATTGGGAAAACTCGACATTGGCTGTTGCGTCACTCGCATTTGTGTGACTACGTCACCACAAGCAGAGTCTCACATCTCTCGCTGCTGACATCTAAGCAACGTGATGCACTGTACGTGTTTGTCCCTGGCCCAGTAAAGTGAAATCTTGAGTGACCATCCACCTGCTCTCAGTGCGATTCCATCCACACAAACACACATAGAGGGCATGATCACACTTCTCCAGCGCACAGATGGCCTGACCGCAGTGTCCCAAAGGCCTTTATTTATTCTTCATGACGATTTTACAGTGTTTACATTTGTTAGCTCATACTCAGGTGTACTACATATCTGTCTGCTAAATGAATAAATGCAAAATGAATAGATGTAAATGTATTTTTGACTAATTACTTGTAAGTTGTAATTCATCTAGTTTAATTCAGAAATCTGTTTCTAAGCAAACTGGAGTACTGGCATTACTGGGTTTCTCTTTTTTGCTCTTTTTCTTCTGGAAGATTTTTCCGTTCGCTTGTTTCTTCCATGTAAGTGTGACGTCCTGATCGCTCAGCATCTGCTGTAACTGAACCACAAAAACAGGCTTTGATTAAACAAGTGTGATGCATTTCTCCTCAAAATCATCATCTTATACTTTTCAAATCTTGCCGAAAGTGCAGAAACTGGCGAAGCTCAAACACAACTAATATTTTGTCATTACGCGAAGGACTGACTAACTCAGTGAACAAATGTTTCCAAATCTGAACACATTCGTCACCAAAAACAAATGTCGCAAAAGGTCTTATAAATAATACATGTGTGATGATTCTCTTTAGACTCTCATTACTGTAATACATTCATGGAAATCATCCAGCACAGAATATTAATACATTATTAATGCTCTTCGCGTGTCGGTCAAAAATGACCGAGATTTTCTTTCCTTTTTTGTCAATGAAATTAATGTACTATATTTTAGTTCAATAGTGTTTTTTATTTGTATTTAATATTTTGTATTTTTAGGGGATTTTATGGTATTCAATTATATTTACGCTGTATTTATTTTCAATTTATTCAGTTTTTGAGCGTAGACCTGAAAATTACATTTACAACTTAAACTGTGGTAAATCTTGAATGCTTTAGAGCAACAGACTGAAGTTTGATCTATTTTCAAAGACGACACTTGGCAGATTATTGCTGAAATGAAAAAAGTTTTAAAAAGTGAACTTAAAGCTGCAGTCCGCAGTTTTTCCTCTTTGTCGCCATCTCAGTTTGAAATCTGCAATTGCAGTTATTCGCCGAATTATCAACTTTCCGTGAGGATGAATCCAGTGTTTGAGGAAAGTGTGCGGCTGTCAGTCACCGCCCGTGTGGATACTGTGACTGTCATTCAGAATCACAGATTTTTATTTTTGGAAGTATGACCAACATAATAATTTTCACCGGAAACTGTCCTCTGAACAAGTAAGTAACATCCAGTTTTGTTCTGGTTCTGACCAACTAAGGGAAAAAAAAATCGCCCTGATTATATCTAACAATCACTTGTTAAAGCAGCACCAGGTAACTTTTCAACCTTCATAATATATTTCCAAGTCTCTTGTGATGGTACATCTACTTACAATAGGTTGAATGACACGTCTGCCATAGCCTGACGGGGTCTGTAGCGTTTTTAATCGTACTTTTAACCTTCGGGTTTCGGGTAGTAAACGGCGAACAAAGAGAACTACAAAATTTGACTGCTTTACGGCATATACGTCACTTCCACCACCACCCCCACTTCCTTAAAATCGGACGTGCGAGCCAAATGTTTAGTCATGGCAGAAGCAGCACAGAAAAACAAGAAAGCAAAGGTTTTATCGGAGCAAAGCAAAAAGAGAAAAAGAGAAAGTGATCGCGTTAAAGGCAGAACAAGTATCAACATTGGGCCAGCGTTTTCTCGCTGGCGTGAGCTGAAGGAGGAGGAGGTGCCTGACCGATGCGGACTTGGCTGTCATGCTTTTGTACTAGTAAGTATATTGTTGCATACTAGCTATGGTTGACCTGACCAGACGTCCGTTTTCCGGGACAGTCCGTATTTCAACTCTAATTTTAGTGTCCCGACTTATCGGGACGTTAAATACGCGCACGACAGAGAGGGAGAGGAGAGCGAGTTAGACCTTGCGTGTGTGTGTGCTAGAGTAGCCTACGCATTAATATGCACGCGCACGCATTATTGTATAATATATAGCTTGATATTATAATATTGACGATATATGGTTATTATCTACCACTCAACATGTGCATTGAATATCATATAGATTCAGTAAAACGGTAACCATAGACTAGGCTACTATAATGACACTGGCTGTTAAACGTTGAGCATCGTGATCATTTGTCGTTAGAAAAAATAAATAAATGTGAAATATATGGGATGGGATGAAGGACATTTCACACACACGCAAGCAGAACACCTGCATGTGACCTCTCCTACAGTGTTCAGGGCTATCATGGTTGTCCACCAATGCACGTGCATGTAGGATGACAGTTTACGACAGTAATAGAGGACAATACTGTTTCCCAACTGTAGGGGGACCCCGAGAGCAAACGTTAAAAGTTACCTGGTGTTACTTTAATGTTCAACATCAGCATTGCGTGACTACATTTAATGCTGATATTTATCCTTGTTTTCGCATGGGTCCAGTTGCAGTCTCTTTTTTTCTGTAGCCACTCCGAAGTCTTTTGCATTTTACAACGGGTGAATCTTCAGTTGTCACTGGTGTTTGTCGTTTGAAAACTAAAGTATATATATATACTAGATTAATAAGTTTATTATATCAAGTGCTGTGAGAAAAGTTATTTTGGATAATTTTTAACCTAAAAAAAACTACGGATTGCAGCTTTAAATAAAAAACGTTTATTGTTATGAAAAAACTGCAAAAATACTATTTAAAATTGTTATATTAAATTTTACCCTAAATTTTTTTTTTTTTACCCTAAACCTGTTAGGAAATCAAAATCTATACAAGTTGTGTTCCAAATTTGAGCTTGATATCTCAGTAAATGAGTATTCAGTGAGATGTTGTTCGGCTGCAGTACCAAACGCTTCCACTAGAGGAAATTCATCTCACATTCATTTCCAATGTGCTCAGTTTTGACCGCGAGGAGCACAAGTGTGACTATTATTTACAGGACCATTTAACCTGTTCGAATCATGTCCATGATTTGTGTGTTCACAAATTTTACAGTTAATTTTAGTCTGTTGAGTATTATAAACCCACCTGGTTTAAGACGAGTGCACTCAATGTAGCGTCGTCCGCATTCTCACTGGCTTTGACCTGCACTCGGATCACCTGCTGCTTACTCTTCACTGCAGGACAACACACATAATATCTTACTTTGTGTTTTACTATATCTTACTTTATGAATATGTAGATTAGGGATTCCCAAACTTCTTGTCAGCCGAAAAACATTGACCAAAAACAAGGGTGCTCCGATCACAGGAAACAGAATCTGCCGATACGATAGCCGATACCGATCTATTTGACTTCTTTTTATTATGTAGAATCAGGATTTGTACAGACATTCATTCAGGCCTGAATTAAATTTTTGAAGATGGGGGAAATACCTCCTTAAGTGACTCTTGTGGGTTTTTTTTTTTTTTACCGATAACCGATAATTCTTTATATTTAAAAGCCGATAACCGATATATTGGCTGATAAATCTAAATCCAAATTTTTATATACATTTGAGAGCCTGATTGCAAAAACAAAAGTCTCATCATTAAAATCCATGTCCCAAAACACTGTTCTCATGATAATTTTATGTAACAGATATGACAGACTCACACTGTACATGTTGCTGTAAACCCTTAGTTTAGCGATTCCAATCATATTTTAAGACATTCAAAACCATCACGTTGAACATTGCGCATCTGAAGCATCTCAGGTGAAGGAAATAATACATTATTATCGCCTTTATATTATATATATATATATATATATATATATATATATAATTATATATATATAATTATATATATATATGGGCTGGGCAAGTTAACACATTATTATCACGTTAACACATTTATGAATTAATGCCGACAATTTTTTTAACGCACGTTAACGCAGTTTTTTTTTTTTTTTTTTTTTTTTTTTTTTTGAAAGTCCGTTGCTCACTGGCTCTGAATACTACACACAGGCCTACAGTCAAACCATGGATCACAGGAGGGGTGGGATGTTGGTCAGCCAGCAAATAACCCACCCAAACAAGCAGTGGAGAGAGGCTTTGGCAGGTTCTCTCAGGTGAACAGAAAGGGAGACAGCGCTCCGCGAGTGAATGACAGGCGCGGATAGTAACCAACGGCTTCTGTGTGCTACGCAGCTGTAGCCTTTTTAACTTGAATTAAAATTATACATAACTTTACCTGATAGGCCTGCGTTTAGTTTAGCGGGGATGCTCTGCCATGTGAATTCCCTTCTGTTGATGTCCTGATAACTATTTCGATTCTGGAAACTCACAAAAAGCGAACCAAGGATCAGTCTCTCTTCCAATGATTTGTGCTGCGCGTCGTGTACAAAAAGTTATAGACCATTTAACATCGGCAACGGGCGGGCGTGGGTGCGTGCGTGAGGTGAGCTTGACCGCAACAGTTTCACCCGCTTTTCGCTGGCTGCACCTTGTGCTCGACCACTTCACCTCACTCTAAAAGCTGATTTATACTTCTGCGTCGGACCTACGCCGGAGCCTCTACGTTGGTTTTCATTTACTTCTGCGTCGTTGTCTGCATTGACGCGCAATTACGGGAGCATGTGAAACGGTACGCGTATTGACACGTTGTTACATTTTTGGAGAGGTGCACGTCAGGGTACGCACGCTACACACAGCCTACGACGTAAGTTCGACGCAGAAGTATATTGGGCTTTATCTTTGTTTAATGTAGCCTAATCTTAGTGTACGTGGGAAACCATGGCATGACCAAACCTAAGCTACTATCAGAGAAGTAACAGTGGTCGACTTATATCTGTAGTAGTGGTCATGACCTCTGACAACATAAACTGTTTCTGCTGCTCGCTGATAAAAGATACCTGTTGATACCTGTTCAGAAAAAAACCCCAAAGAAAACTGGACTTGTTTTAACTAGATAAAAGGTAATGCCCAGTGCCAAATAGCTTTGTTTTAATATTTGATTTGATTACATTAATGTTTAAGTTGAGAATTACAATAAATATTTTATTGCTACTGTGTAAAGAGAATACTGCTGGTATAAAGCACCTTATTTGCTTAAAGTTTTTGCAAACCACATGTTATTGCACTTTTGTGTATATAGCAGTACATTTAAATCAAAAGTGTACAATACATTACTTTAGAATTCATTATTCAATTTTGCGCGTAACAATGCGATTAATCGCGATTAATCGCAAGAAATTCATGCGATTAATCGCGATAAAAAAATGTAATCGTTGCCCAGCACTAATATATATATATATATATATATCGGCCAAATTTTTCGATAACGACAACATTTAAAATCATATATCGGCCGATGCAGATATGGTGGCCAATATATTGTGCATCCCTAGCATTAATGTTAATCAAACAACAAAATACATTTAAAAAAATCAGAAAAAGCTGAAGGAATATTAGAGTGCTGTCACTTTAAGACTGAATGCACGGATCCAGTATACTGTTACACAACTTTCTCAACTGTTCACTTAAAGGTGCAGTGTGTGATTTTTAGCGGCATCTAGCGGTTTGGTTGCGAGTTGCACTAATGCCTCCGCCCACTGCTCAGCCCTCCCTTTCCAAGAAGCTACGGTGGCTAAAACGGGACAAACATATCGTCGTCTGAGACAGCAGAGAATAGCCAGAGTAAGCCAAGAGTGTGTAACATTGTCACTGTTTCTGTATCACAGTCCATTATAAACCACATCATGGATAAAGTTCACAAAGCCATAGTCAGGTGAGGATCAAGGGTCTTAATATATAATATAATAATAGTAATCAGCTGATTGTCTCACAAACATAACCAGCGCATTCTCCCCACATAGCAAATCCATAATACAGCGAGGGAGAAGAACCACATGAAACTATGCAACTATAGATTTTTTCTAACAGGGTAGTAAAAGTTTAGCTGGCTAATATGAGATGTTACTGTGGCTGAGCTGGTTAAAGCATAAAGCCTTGTTTATACTGGACGCGTCCGCATGAGCCCAAAGGTGCACGCGGCAAAAATGACATGATTGTAACAGCGCGCGCACCTCCGCATACCATTTACTACACACAATTTTTCTCTGATTTTGAAAACTCTTCGCAAACGACTTAAAATGCTTCCAAGATCGACTTGTCGACCGCGATCGATGGTTGGTGATTCCTGTAACTGTTTTCCGGTCAATGACAAGAGTACTAATCAGCTGTCTCACGAACATAACCAGCACATTTATCCCCACATAGCAAAGCCATAACACAGCGAGGGTGAAGAATTAAGTTACATGAAACAATCCAACTACATATTTACACCACTGACAAGGGAAAAGTCACTACTCACGGTGTTTATGGCTAGCTTCTAGCTTTCTGCGGCTTCTCTTTCAAGTTAGTGAGGAAACGCGCTCTGTAACGCTGTGTGTTCGCTGTCGGCTACGGTAGAAACATGACATCACAATATGTCGACCTTCATAGAAGGGGGTGCCCGCGGTTATGTAGATATAAATGTCTCATTCTAAGACAATAAAAACATTACGGTTTATTAAGTAAGTTCTTTATACACCACTGAAAACATAGTTATGGATGTCATATTGCATTTCTGTTAATAGATACTCAAAATTCTTACACATTGCACCTTTAAGACAAAACCGACTGTTTACATGCTAATTCTGTAATTATTTTTAATGATGATGTGACACTGCCTCGTTGTGCAAGTGGCAATTCCTGTGTCGGCTGTGAAGTTCTTTACGTGTCGTCAGCATGAGATCGGCTTTTATAGAGACCGCCGATCAAACTTCCCAAAGCGATTATCGGCCAATAGCGATCAGTGGCCGATCAATCGGAGCACACCTAACCAAAAATGTGGAACTAATTTTAAGATGGGGGCATATAATTAAATCAAAAGTGTCAAATTAAAATGAACGATTTTAGAATAAAACGTACTAAGAAAAAGATTAAATATTTTAGTTGTTTATCTGCATGTCATGTGACCTTTAACTAACATCAGAGAACTGTGAATGTGTTGTTTAATTAGTATAAATTATAAATAGTGATTCACAGAAATTTCGACTACTGAAAGATTTTGGGGAAAAAACAGCTATTTTCAGGTTTCGGACCTAAATGGTTAAGGAGGGTTTTGGAGTGCATTCCTATCTATACATTTCAGCATTTATTTTTGTCAACAAACAACGAAAGAACAAAAGTAAAGGACTTACCAGTGCTGCAGTAGAAGTAGTAAGCAGGTGCAGTGCAATAGTAATCTTCAATAGAATAACTATAATAATATACACCGGCACAGTTTTCACCCGCCCCGTTGAGTCTCTCAGCAGTGAGTTGGGTTGAGGAAGTAAAGTTGGCCTGATCTGACCACTTCCACGAGTCCCTGTACAGTCCGATCCAGGCCTCATACATAGCATTTATCAAGATGATGATCTGTTTGATGTCATCTAGACTCCTAACAGTGACCAGGTCTGTGTAATGCTCTCTGCAGTGCTTCTGAGCGTTGAGCCACGACAATGACGTTTGGATTAGAACCATTTTTTTTGTTGCATTGGTTCTTTCTATGAAAAACAGAATCAAGATATCAAAGGCATAACACACTCATTTTCAAAATCATTTTCTTCAGATTAGCGAGTGTGAGCCTCTTAAACCTGCCAAAATTTGTTTCCAGAAGTCAATACCGTAGTTTACATGGATCCACCATGGATAAAATGAGAGTATAAAGGAAGGCGTAAATAAGTGTTTTACAAGAAAACGTCCTCGGGTTACGACTGTAACCCTTGTTCCCTGAGAAAGGGAACTCGAACTGCATCGAATGATAGCGCCTCTGAAGTAAGAATGAAACTAAGCCATTCTCGGATTGGTGTTGCGTCATGACGTAATGTGTGTGACAGCATACAAGCGGAAGCTATAAAGGACGCCGGCACACATGAGATGTCAGCTTCTGTGATGAAGCAAGTGCTCCCAGGCAGGGGAAGGCGTGGCGAAGGGACGCAGTTCTCATTCCCTTTCTCGTGGAACAAGGGTTACAGTCGTAACCCGAGGACGTTCCCTTTAGAGGGAACTCGAACTGCGTCGAATGACACTTTGGGGGAACAAGTACCCACTATGCCAACGCGCCCTGCCTGTCCTAGTGTGAAGCTGCTCACAGGCACACTTAGGACGAGAGCACGAGAGTGCCAGGTGTTGACGGAATGTCCAGGCTATAGAACCTAATAAAGGTATGAGGGGTGGCCCATCCAGCTGCATCGCAGACCTCCTGCATCGGGGCCCCTGCGAGAAGAGCAGTAGAGGACGCCATGCCCCTGGTCGAATGAGCCTTCATGGCCAGAGGTGTAGGCAAATTGCGCACCTGGTAAGCCGTGGATGTTGCTTGGACAATCCAGTTGCTGATGGTCTGTTTGGAGGCGGGAAGCACCTTCTTGGGCAACCCGAACACACCAGCAACTGGTCCGACTTCCGCCATGAGGCGGACCTCTGGATGTAATATTTGAGAGCTCTGACAGGGCAGAGCAGATGAAGTCTCTCCTCATCTGCCGTCACGTGAGGTGGAGGATGAAAAGCCTGCAGAACCACAGGCCGTGCCGTATTAGATGGCACCTTGGGCAAATAGCCTGGCCTGGGATGTAAGATGGCCTTAATGTTGCCTGGAGAAAACTCCAGGCACCCATTGGATATAGAGAGCGCCTGAAGATCTCCTATCCTCCTCAGAGAAGTAATGGCCAACAGAAAAACCACCTTCAACGAAAGGTTCTTGGCCTCAGCCGACTCCAGCGGTTCAAAGGGGCCTCGGCCAGCCCTTCGAGAACCACTGCCAGTTCCCATGTGGGAACCCTGGTACGAGTCGCAGGTCTCATCCTCCAAGCCCCACGGAGGAAACGTACGACCAACTGTTGTCTCCCCAGAGGCCCATCACTCAGAGGAGCGTGGAAAGCCGCAATGGCAGCCACATACACCTTGAGCATGGACGGGGTAAGACCAGCGGAGAAGCGATCTTGAAGAAACTCCAGCACTGAAGCCACTGGGCAGTTAACTGGGTCCACCTCACGCTCTCTACACCAAATGGTGAAGACATTCCACTTCAAGCCGTACAATTTCCTTGTGGAGGGAGCTCTAGAGCTGAGTATGGTCTCCACTACTCCAGCTGATGTGCCGGCCTCTAGGTACTGTGCCCCCTGAGGGGCCAGACCCACAGTTTCCACAACTCCGGCCGAGGGTGAAATATTGAGCCCTCTGCCTGTGTCAGCAGGTCCCTCCTGATGGGAATCTCCCATGGAGGGCCGTCCAGAAGTGATATAATGTCTGAGAGCCACAACGGGGCTACCAGCAGTAGATTGATCCCGTCACGACGGACCCTCTCTAGAACTCCCGGGAGCAGAGTGATCGGGGGAAATGCGTACAGACGCAGCCTCGGCCATGTCTGCACCATGGAATTTAACCCCAACGGGGCTGGATGAGTGAGGGAAAACCACAGTGGACAATGGGTCATCTCTCGAGACGCGAACAGGTCCACTTCCACTGGGCCGAACCTCTGAGATATTGACAGAGGTCTCCATTCCCTGGGCCTCAGCCCCTGTCTCGACAGGATGTCTGCTCCCTGACTTCCTGGGATATATGTTGCTCTTAGAGACAACAGTTTTCCCTTGGACCACAGGAGGATCTGATGCGCCAGTCTGCATAGAGAGCGAGACCTCAGACCCTCCTGATTTATTTATATAGGCCACTACCGACATATTGTCTGGCCTCACAAGGACATGATGACCTTTGAGGTCCGGCAGGAAACTCCTCAGAGCCCGGAACACCGCCAACAACTCCAGGCAGTTTATGTGCCAGGAGGAATGATGGTCCTGCCATAGGCCTGTCCATGACCGCGCCCCAGCCCGTGATGGAGGCGTCTGTCGAAACAGTTTTCCGGCGACATGACGCTCCCAACACTGGACCTTGGGACAGAAACCAAGCTTTTTCCCACATAGATAGGGAACGAAGGCATCTGCACGTAACCCTGATCATGCGGAATGGGTTCCCCCTTGGGGAGAACCCCTTGGTTTTCAACCACCACTGAAGGGCCCTAATGTGCAGCAGGCCAAATGGAACAATGTTGGACGCTGCTGCCATGAGCCCTAACACACTCTCTGAAAATGTTTCACAGTAATGGCTTGGCCTAGCTTTATCCTGGACACTGTGGCCAGAATGGACTCGATTCGTGCAGGAGACAATCGTGCCCACATCGCGACCCAGGAACGTGGTTCTCTGGGCTGGTGTCAACACGGTCCTTTTCGTGTTGAGTCTGAACCCCAGGCTTTGAATGTGGGCGAGGACGACATCTCGATACCGAACCACCAGCTCTTGTGACTGGGCCAGAATCAGCCAGTCGTCAATATAATTGAGCACCCTGATGCCCTGGAGCCTCAGCGGTGCCAGAGCTGCATCTATACATTTGGTAAATGTGCGAGGGGAGAGAGCTAGGCCGAGTGGAAGAACCCGATATTGGTACGCTTCGTCCGGTGGAGGAATACGTTTTATAGCCTCCTTTACCAGCAGGGAGTTTACTTCCTGTTCCAGTACCTGACCGTGCACTGGGCTGACTGCAGTCCAGACCACCCCGCTGAACCATGGTGGGCGGAAACTGAATTGCATCCTGTACCCCTTTTGAATAGTGCGCAGGGCCCAGGGCGAAATATTCATACGATTTTTCCACGCATCGAAATATTTTACCAAGGGAACTAGGCTCTCGAGCCTGGCTTTGGTACCAATCAGGATTCGTTCTCGACCCCCTGAAGCGGATTCCCAGCAGGGATCGACCGAAAACGATTCTCGATGGGCGGACGCGATTGCTGCCTGGCCACAAGCCTGTGGGGCTTTTTAGCCTGCAGGACACCCCTCAGGTCGCCCTGCTGCTGTTGGGGCTTCGCCTGAGAGTGCCTTCTATGCCCCCAAGCTCCCTGAGGAGGGGCTCTAGAAGCGACACTCTCATTTTGCGCCTGTTTGTAGGTGCAAGCATTTTAATTCCTCAGAATTAAATGCAGCCATAAACACAGGATAAGTGAAACATGGTCTGAATGGTAGGCTGAATTAAAATATCTAACTTTCTAAAGTCAGATAATATTTCTTCATTTTAATTTCTTAAAATTCAATGCAGCATAATTATCAGACAATACTGTTTTAATGTGTTATACGGTCTCGTAATCAACACGCTGCCTCAGCAAAAGCGAGATTCGAGCCGTTACAATATATTTTACTTTCATCCCTCGAGAAGAGAGTTAACAGGTGCGAGGCTGAAACATCCAACAACGCATGGATGTACGCGTCGAGATATTTCTCAATGAACACAGCCAGCACCCCTTAGGAGCTGACTGTGAATGCCTCGCACCCAGACAGTATTATTTCACAAATCGTGTGTGTAACTTTATTGCAGTAGACTTGTAGTCTACGCGCTGCCTCGGCAAACGCGAGATTCGAGTCGTTCACATTCACAATATATTTGGCTTTCATCTCTCGAGAAGAAAGTCAACGGGCGTGAGGCTGAGACACCCGAAAACGCAAATTAACTGTGTGAGATATTTCTCAGTGCACACAGCCAGCACCCTCAGGAGCTGACCGTGCATGCCTCGCACCCACACATTATCTTAATTGCAGTAGACTAGTAATCTACACGCTGCCCGGTAAACGCGAGATCCCAGCAACAGAATCTTTATTGCAGAGTAGACCAATCTACACGCTGCCTCGGCACCCGCGAGATCCGAGCCACTAGATTCTATATTGCAAAGCAGACCTTCATTTGTGACAATTCTTAAGGGACAAACAACACAAAATAGGACAGACAGTTTGTACACAGAGCTTGCTGAAGAGCAAAAACCTGACATCTCATGTGTGCCGGCGTCCTTTATAGCTTCCTCTTGTATGCTGTCACACATTACGTCATGATGCAACACCAATCCGAGATTGGCTTAGTTTCATTCTTACTTCAGAGGCGCTACACTGAGGGGCGTTCCCCCAAAGTGTCATTCGATGCAGTTCGAGTTCCCTCGAAAGGGATTTTATTTATTCTACTTCAAAAAGTCATGTTTAATTTAATGTGTTAGTTGGCATTTCTTTGTAATTATATGTGAAATTTACTAGCAATTTCTAAGTAAAAAGTTGTAAATCTTCCACCAAATATTTTTTAGTGTACAAACCTGTATCATTTTTTCCTTTGTGTTCCACGAAAGACTTGGAACGACATGATAGTCAGTAATTAACAAGCAATTGTATTATTTTTTTAAATTTCGGTATCGGCCAATATATGTCCATTTTTAATGTTATCGTTATCGGCCCAATAAAACAATTTGGCTGATATATTAAAGCAGACAAATAATGTATTATTTCCTTCAGGTGAGACTCTTCAGATGTTCAACATGATGGTTTTGCTTGAAACATGATTGGAATCTCTTCAAAAAAAAGAAAAAACAGTAAAGTAGTGAAGGTCTGTTATATCGGCTACAAAAAATTATGTTGTGAACATTATAATTGTGTGTTTGGGATGTGGCTTTTAATGGTGAGACTTTTGTTTTTGTAATCAGGCTCACAAAAGTTATATAAAAATTTGGATTTTGATTTATCGGGCAATATATCGGTTATCTGCTTTCAAATATAAATAATTATCGATTTTCAGTATCGGTCAAAATGTTCATATTGGCGCATCCCTACTTTATAGCTTTATAATTATTTTTTAAAAGGTTTAATAATACTGTGATTAAGCCTGTCACAATTATTGATGAATCATCTGATCGTGGTTATTCGACATTTTGCCAAAAAAAAAAAAAAAAAACTGTTATATGGGTTTGCTGGTTTAATATGACTGCATTATATTAAATATTATTACATTATTTTGTGTTATATTATAATTAATTATACATCATATGGACCGATTTTATTATTATATTGTATACGATTCCGAGTAACTGAATAACGTATTGGCTTAAACTCAAATAGAATAAAATCTTTAACATGACAATTAATCGTCTGCACAAAATTCATGATCCTGCCTAATTGACCGTTCGCAAAAGCCACGCCCCCTAGTTATTGTTGCTACGCCCGTCAAACAAATGGTCAAACACGACCAGCGCCACAGATTGCCATGACGGGAAGAGGTATACCCGTGCGTGTCAGTGACCCTTTTTTGGAGCAATACCTCCGCGATATCCTCCAGATCGAGGCACAAGGGGTTACAGTATACAGTGGAGGGATATATTCAAAATATAAAAATACGCAATGAAGGAGACACGACTACTATCGAGGCTAACGTTAATGCTTACCGGTCTCAAGCGAAATCTGAGAAACCCGACCTGTAACGTTACCTCAAATGCAACCAGCACAGCCTTGAAGAAGATTTTATAAGCTGGTTCAGTGGGTAATTGTTTGGAGATAGAAATATATAACTCACGCTGCATATTTAGTAATTTTGCCTCAGATACAGGGTTATACATTCGCTTTAACAAGCGGCTTGTTCATTACCACGGCAACCACTTGCGTGCCATGCTGAATACGATTTTTGTGTTTAAAAAGTAACTATACATAAGAGACGGAAAGATGCAGATAATCATACATTATTTAAGGTTATTTCTATTCGTTACGATATTGATATGTGAACTGATGTTGTCAAGTAAGCTTCATGCGTTCCCCGTTGCGAGCGTGCACTCCTCTAAACTGTACAGGTCCTGCACTGCTAGTGACTGCTGCTCATTTCCCCCCGAAAATATCATGTTAACAACAACCCTTTAGAAAACGTACTTCCTTTGTGGATCCTCTTGACCTGCTTTCTCCATGTTTCTTTGACTAATCTCAGTGTGTCAGTCTCACGCACGCGAGTTAACCATGTTCGACACAGTGCCGTCCACACTGTTTTATCCATTGTAGGCACCGCTCACGTTGTGTTTTCGGCTTTGGGAATGGAAAGAACACAACTCCTCCAGACAATCTCTCGGGGTATCTAGTGTCTGATTTACAAACGCTGTGGGTGCACCGCTTCACCAGCTTGCTTGGAGTCAATGTTTGACGGACCTGCTCACATAGTAACGGTTGCTATGATGTGTGATTGGACAATGGCCGTTTTGGGGGAGGGGCCTGCGAACGGTCAATTGTGATATAAATTTTTACTTATATCTTCCACCTCTAATGTCATTATATTAATGTCTTCATGCATACCATATTCCTCATTTGAAAGTTGCTTTGGATAAAAGCTAAATAAATAAATAAATGTATATGTAATAAATGCATACACTAAAAATAATGTGCATCAATAAAGAGCGTTTCTCACCGTTGCTACACACAAAATATCTTGTTTCATCGCAGTTGCGATCCCTCCATTCTCCAGGGTAATATATTGTGGCACACTCCTCTCCCGCACCGTAGTTATCCGGCTGGCCAAAATACCAGGACTGAAACACTACACTCTCCTCTTGATAAGACCAACGCCAGCTGTTGATGTCATTGTAGAGTCCAATCCAGGAAAATGAACGATACTTTTCTTCATCCGCAACTTCTTGCAGAGTGCTCCAGTCTTCAACGCTCTGAACTGTGGCCAGGTCGATGTGGTTTTCCCTGCAGTAGTTTTGAGCTTTTGCCCACGGCATTGACTCTCGGATCAGAACATACTCGTGTGGTATACACAGAGTTAGTGACAGGAGTCCTGTCAACAGAATACACTCTTTTTTAGATTTGTATATATTATTTTCCTTCTTAAAGGTTCCACTAAATGTATTTGTTTTTATTTGGCTGGATTTGTTTTTTTAATCATTGTTGAACAAGTTCGTGTTGTCTTTGATTTTGATGTTCATTTAAGAAAGTACAGTCACTGTAGTATTTCTGTTGTAAAGCAGTGCTAAAATATTTGAGATTGTTTAATAAGACATCTTGATTTTAAAGTGTTCCTATTATGCTTTCTGCATATATTCCCATTCATGCAGTCTGTAATAGAGCTGTTTGTAGCTCTGCAAAGATTGAGATAAACTGAGTTTTTGTCTAGTAAAGGAAATAGTTGAATCTGAACTGAAACGAGTCGTCAGTAATCTGACAACTTTTGACGACAAAAGCAAAAACTTGTTATTACAGAGCAAAAACTCTGGCTATGATTAAACAGCTTGTTAAAAAAACGCAACTTGATCCTACAGAATTAGTAAATTACAGGCCGATCTCGAATCTGCCTTTTCTGTCAAAGATATTAGAAAAAGCAGTATCCTCACAACTGTGTTCCTTTTTAGAAAGAAATGATATCTGTGAGGATTTACAGTCCGGATTTAGACCGTACCATAGTACTGAGACTGCTCTCATTAAAGTCACAAATGATTTGCTCTTATCATCCGATCGTGGTTGTATCTCTCTATTAGTGTTACTCGATCTTAGTGCTGCGTTTGATACTATTGACCACAACATTCTTTGAAATAGACTAGAAAACTATGTTGGTATTAGTAGAATTGCACTAGCATGGTTTAAATCATATTTATCTGACCGTTATCAGTTTGTAGCAGTAAATGAAGAGATGTCTTATCGATCACAAGTTCAGTATGGCGTACCACAAGGCTCAGTACTAGGACCGCTGCTGTTCACTCTGTACATGCTACCATTAGGAGATATAATTAGGAAATATGGAATTAGCTTTCACTGTTATGCTGATGATACTCAGCTGTATATTTCTTCAAAACCTAACGAAACTTACCAATCCACAAAATTAACGGAATGCATAGCTGGTATAAAAAACTGGATGACTAGTAATTTCCTACTACTAAATTCTGAAAAAACAGAGATTCTAATTATTGGACAAAAAACTTCATGTAATAACCTAGAATACTGTCTAACACTTGATGGCTGCTCTGTCAAGTTCTGGTCGTCATTTAGGAACCAATATTAAAATATTGCTGATTACTTACAAAGCATTAAATGGTTTAGCTCCAGTACTTTAGCGAGCTCTTAACGCATTATAGTCCTGCACGTCTATTGCGATCTCAATATTCCGGCCAGTTGATAATACCTAGAATATAGAAATCAACTGCTGGTGGTAGATCCTTTTCCTATTTAACACCAAAACTTTGGAACAATCTTCCTAACACTGTCCGGGAAGCAGATACAGTCTGTCAGTTTAAATCTAGACTAAAAACACATCTCTTTGGCTTACCATACACATAACACACTATAGACTTCTATAATTCAATGTTAGGCGGCATAGTTTAGATCAGCCGGAACCGGGAACACTTCCCATAATTCCTGATGTACATAATAAGAAGGATGGCGTCTATGCTAATATTAGTCTCTCTGTTTATCCAGAGGTTTATCCATATCCAGATCTGAGGAAGGACCATCACATGGACACGACGACAACGCATCCCTGATGTGCCAGCCTCATCAACACTGAAGGCCTCATGGACACCTCAACACACTCATCTCCTCACCGGCGGGATGACCCAACCTCCAACCAGATGAACTGGATAAATATCTTGAAAGTTCTGATCCCATCTGACTTCTGACCTATAAAACCTATCAGTTTTGGTTCCTTGCCACTGTCGCCTTTGTCGCCTTTGGCTTTTGGCTTGCTTAGTTGGGGACATTTAATTTTATATTTAACAATTGGTAACGCTTTATTTTACGACCCGCAAACAACTGCGTAAGTAAACCAAAATTACGGTGTACGTTTCTGTAATTATAGCGTACTTCCGTGTAGGTATAAGGGAACAATATGTTAAGTTTGGGGTAATAAAGGGGTAACAAGCAGATAGTATACAACCTGCAAATAACTTCGTAAGTAAACTGAAATGATGGTGTACGTTTCTGTAAATATAGTGTACCTCCGTGTAGGTATAAGGTAATAAAGGGGTAACAAGCTATGCAAGCAAATTATTTATAATGTAATTATTTTAACAGGTACCTATGTTAATATATTCCAGGCAAAAATTGTACGTCTGTTGTACATAAAAGTTATCACATTTCTGGCAAAATATGTTCTTGTGCAATTTTACATTTAATTTTGGCATCTGTGGGTTGATTTAACATTAATTAATCTAGTAAGAAAAGCCAGTAAATTAATTTTTTATCATACTGTGCTTACATACAGCCATACATGTTTCATTTTCAACCCACAGATGTCAAAATTACGCTGTAAAATTGCACAAGAACATATTTTGCCAGAAATGTGACGATAACTTTTATATACAACAGACATACAATTTTTGCCTGTAATATATTAACATAATAGGTAGGCCTACCTTAGCCTGGTAATACCAGACTCTGCTACTTCACTTTGCTTCGTAGACAGAGTCTGGCATAGCATAATAGAGAAGTGTTTTCTCTCTCGCTAGGGGGCGATTTCTGAAGTTTAAAATCATTGGTTAACCGTAAGCCAATCAGATAAGTTTATTTATGACGTATGTTATGCGCTGACACAGCCGCATCGAACCACAGACATCATGCATCGAACTCAAATCTATGATCGAACTTCCACTGTAAAACTGCTGTAAACAGTTGATGATGCGAGCGGAATACCGGAGTGAACATGGCTGTGAATGACTTTTTTTGATCGGTGAGTGATGCTAATAGAATGACTGCTGCGCTTTGACAGAGAGAGAGAGAGAGAGAGAGAGAGAGAGAGAGAGAGAGAGAGAGAGAGAGGAGAGAGAGAGAGAGAGAGAGAGAGAGAGAGAGAGAGAGAGAGAGAGCCGCGCGCGCACTCTCAGGTCTTCAAACAACACGAGCGCTGTCTTGCTCTCTCTCCCTCGCAAATATTAATCAAAATCAATCGACAAGATAGTAAAAGATCGGAAGACCGCAGTTTCACATGGAGCATTTGGAGATTTTTAGAGATTAGAGACTCTAGGAACAACATCTCAATGAACAACATCTCAACACTATAAAAGCTTGTCTCATATAGACGCCTGTCTCAAATACAAGCCGGTGCAGCTAGATGATTTGGACAAATAAAATCCTGGGCTATTATTTGAAGTTTTACGGTATTTAAGACCTGGAAAAGAAAGGAGACACTGACCTGTCAAAAGGCTCCCCAGTTTCTCGCTGACGATCGGCAATAGTTGATAAATTAAACTTTTCCCAAAGGGAGTAGGGCCACAACATCACCTCCATTCAAAATGTTTAATACACACTCTTCTTCTTCGGGCTTCTGTTTGCTAATGCCGGAAATATTCTCCACAACAGAGCGAATTGCATCCGCATCTCCATATCCGCGGTCGTTTTCGATTTCTCTGACCTAACTCTTTAACTCGGCGCTTAGCGACTACGTCACGGCTTTCAGCCCGCCTTCTGTTCAGTGATTGGCCCGGCTGTTTTCAGGCCGGTGGAAAACAGAAAGATAGGCTGCTATCTCAGACTGAATACAGGAGCGAAATGAAATTAGCGGAAGTAGGAAGTCTGACGTAGTCAGGCTAGGCCTACCTGTTAGTTTTAAAATAATTACATTAGAAATAATTTGCTTGTATATCTGCTTGTTACCCCTTTATTAGCCTACCCAAAACTTAACATATTGTTCCCTTATACCTACACGGAAGTACACTATAATTACAGAAACGTACACCGTAATTTCGGTTTACTTACGCAGTTATTTGCGGGTCGTAAAATAAAGTGTTACCAACAATTTTATTACAACATTATTTTCCTGTTATCTCTGTAAAGCTGCTTTGAAACAAGGTGACTTGACTCGACTTGACTAATCTGTCGTCTCACTTCCTATGTAGGTTTGTAACTAATTAGCATAATACAAGCATGTGTTCTTGATTGGCTGAGCAGCGTCTCTTAGCCCCGGCCTCAAACACTATTTTATCTGTGACCGGAAGAGTTCTGTTCGTGTTGTTCGTGTCGAGAAGATGCTGTTTTCTGAGATTGAAAAGGTAAAACCCACGCCATCGTTACTGTTCGTATCACTGTGATCAAGAGCTGAGATTCAGATATGATAATGAGCGTTTTGTTTCTGACCAATCAGAGCAGAGCAGCTCTCAGAGAGGCGGAGCTTAGAAAGACTGAATCTTCAGACACTGAGACACCGTTTCAGAAACTGAGAGAA
Organism: Chrosomus eos; assembly: GCA_036326025.1. Taxonomy (NCBI): domain Eukaryota; kingdom Metazoa; phylum Chordata; class Actinopteri; order Cypriniformes; family Leuciscidae; genus Chrosomus; species Chrosomus eos. The sequence goes on along the minus strand of CM070818.1, from coordinate 3,220,157 downwards.
AAGAGCTGCATGTATTATGAGGATATTAAAAGAGCATAATAGGTGCACTTAAAATATAGTTTTTCCAAGATTAAATAAGGATTTCATTTTAAAATTGTAATTTAAAGTGTAAAACAACAATTGCAGTGTGTTAATGTTCTCCGGTTAAGAAGTTGATCCACAATATTATTATTATTATAAACAATCATAACAATTAATGATTTAAAATAACACAAACTATATAACTTGCATTATATTAAGTTTACGCTTCTTTTTGTTGTTGTTCATGTAAGTTTGTATATTACTTGATTAACCTTCAGAATAATCTGCCGCTAGTGATGCTCTTGTCTGGACAGCTTTTTGATTTTTGAGAGGTAATTTTTCTTTGGCTGTCTTTAGTAGATGCTTTCTTTAACTCTCCTCTACAAAGATTTGTAGGATATTACACAGAACAGTTTGTCGTAATATCACTGTATGTAAAACGGCAAAAATATGCAAATCATTTGCTTTCATTCTCTCTGTTTAATTTAATGTTTTGCATAATGTTTTACCTGAAAGAGAAAGCAGAGGAAGACAAATTTGGTCCATCATCTTGCCAGTAGTTTTGCCACTGAAAAAAAAAAAATAATAATAATTAGTTCACTAAAATACATATCATATAGTTGCATATAATGCATATAGTTGACAAGTTGACTTGATTTTTCTTCGGTTAAATGTATTCGTGTGAGGAAAAGTGCATAATTTCATGTTTTATGGATATGTTCTTTGCCGTGTAGCAAAATTATGAAAACATAAGAAAATAATGCATTGAAATGACATGTCTATCTACAACAAGAACAGGTGATGCTCAGAAAAGAGAGTTGGTTAATAACAAAACATAAAATCTGTTGGTGTAATTGTCATTACAACATTATTAATCAGTGGAGAAAGTGTGAAGTTGCATCTGTAAAAGTACAGCGTAATTACCAGTTCTCTTCTGAATGAAGTCTCGACGGATGAAGTTGAGGCCCACCGGTCCTGGAGTGAGAGTGACTTAGGATGTTTCTCAATCGTGTCCTCTTTAAATGGGTTATCTACGTCAAGAAGGGAATTTCACCCTCAGATATGCAAAGTGCACATTGAATCATTTTTGTGGCTCCTCCTACAGGAGTCTTTTGTAGACCGTCTTAGAAAAACTAATTATCATATGAGTCATCGTTATACTTTGAAGCAGATGTTACACATTTAAACTAGTTTAAAATACAAGAATATCAGTCATCATGCCATATGTATAAAATACAAGAATATCAGTCATCATGCCATATGTATATTTAAATGTTCCATGTATCAAAACATTTGTATCAAAACATAGTAGACATTGATAGTAGCCATGATTTCATAACTAGTATAACAACCAGAGCATGTCTTTTCTATAAGTTTGACATACATAATTAATATGAAGAGATAAACAGATGAACTTTAATTGTTTTGAGTAGTTTGTGGTGCATGTAATCTTAATATATCTTTATTTCTCAGTTTAAATGTCCTTGTGGAACATGAAAATGAAGGACAAAGTGATTTACAAGTCTATGCAAAACATACAGTGTCACCTCAGAAAGATAGAACGTACTTTATTCAACATTTACAGATGTTTCTGATATCCATACTCCTTTAAAGTTCTTCTTCTCAAATTAACTTCCAGTTATTGCATTGTTGTTTTCCACTAGTATGACACTGAGTTTGGAGATGCAAAGCATTACTGATTTGATCTTTGTTAGTTTTGAGGTCACCTGTATTTGTGTAAATGCATTATGTGTTTGTGATTAGCAGAGTATATTTTCAGATCATGCAAAATTTAACTTTTTAACTCTTCTGCAGTTATTTACCTATGCAAATATAATCAAGTGCATGCTGGGCGCTACTCCTTGACATTTGTAATACAGACACAGCAAAATAATAGAAAAAAAGATACAGTATGTTATTATTTATTTAATCTGTATAGGGATGCTCGATATATCGTTCACCATATCGGTATCAGCCGGTTTATGTTCATTTTTAATGTTAACGTCCCGATAAGAAAATTTGGTGGTTATAATAAATGTAATAAATAATGTATTATTTCCTTCAGCTGAGACCCTTCAGATGTGCACTGTTCAACATGATGGTTTTGAATTGCTTGAAATATGATTGGAATCACTTATGATTGGAAAGGAAAATACAGTAAAGTAGTGCAACGGTTGTCTGTCATATCGGCTACATAAAATGATCATGAGAAAATTATAATTGTGTGATTGGGACATAGTGATACTTTTGTTTTTGTAATCAGGCTCTCAAAATGATGGAGATGGATGGTGATGGAGTTGAAAGATGGCGGTGGCAGGTAGCAGCTTGGCAAGTGCCAATGCTCTTCCTTTTCTAAAGACATTTGGAAAACCGCCTGATCTAACATCTGCCTTTAAAATGTGGATATCTTGGCAATCAAAGCCAAGGCGTTAAATGTGCTTATTGTATCGCTCTACCTGACGACGATCATTACTATACAAATGTATGGGAGTTGGACTGCTGCCAGTGAACGCAGCAGATGATAGGCACGCGAATGATATAAATGAGCAACGCAAGCCGAGAGCACGGAGAATGGATCATCAAACAACAGTCTACCGGGGCAGTACAACTTTTTTCTGCATTATTCTACTTCTATGCGGGGATATTTAAGTGAACCCTGGGCCGATGGATCTACAACAACCACTGTATAAAATATAGTATTGACAGTGACCAAATAGACATCCCAGATCAAACTATAGAGTGTGTTGGTGTTACAATTAAACTATTGCCCGAAATGTCATTTATTGTACTTTGTGTATATAGACCACCCAATGCAATAAGCGATTTCTATACTGGTTTAACAAAAACTCTAAAAACATATGAACGAAAGGAAATATTGCCTATGGGCGACCTCAACATAAATTGGCTTGATAAAGGCAAGAGGAAACACTTAAAAGACATAGCAAACTCAATACAAATGAAACAACTGATTAAAAAGCCTACTAGAATAACAAAACGTCTCAAACTTTGATAGATTTAATATTCACCAATAAACCAAACAGGATAATTAAAACATACAACCTAGTAACTGGACTATCTGTCACAGTTCGTACAGAGGACCCAAAAGCAGAGGTAATGCAATAACAGTTTATTTCTTCGTAACTAGAAATAAGGAGACTGCTGTCAATAGACGCAGATCTGTTGAAAACGAAAACAATAATGCTGTGCAAGTCAATAGTTGGTTCAGCGCCGGCAAGGAGGCAAGCAGCAACTGAGAACTCTTCCCGAGCCCAATGAAGGAAACTCACAGATGGCAGGCAAGCAGGTAATCCTCAGACAGCAGGTGAACTGGGTAGAGAACAATGATTAATCTCCAAACAAATCACAAACACCTCGACAGGACAGGACAGGTCAGGATGCAGTATATATCGTGAGAGAATATACTGGTAGATTTGTAAACGACGAAACAAAGCGAAAGCTCAACGATCATCTCCCGTTTGAACAGCTCAAAATCTTCAGTCAGGTCCGAAGCCATCTCCCAGACGGCGGTCCCCCACTCACGTTCCCTTCCTGTTAGAAGCGAGATTACGTAGGCGATGCACGCACGGTCCCGTGCATAGGTGGTTGACTGTAGGGAAAACACCACCTCACATTGAGTGAGAAAAGAGCGGCATGCAGTGGGCTCACCGGCATAGCATGGAGGGTTGTTGATCCTGGGCTCAACTGGGATGTCACGGGAAACAGGTGCTTCAAGATGATGGCGGTGAAGACGCATAGACAACTCGGTAACCTGAGCAGCCAAACTCTCCACGGCACAACGGGTCCCGGAGATCTCTTCGTCGTGTCTTCCCAGCATAGCTCCCTGGGCCTCGATTGCCGCACGAAAAGGTGCTTCCTCCACTGGGTCCATCTTGGTCAGTTTATTCTGTCACAGTTCGTACAGAGGACTCAAAAGCAGAGGTAATGCAATAACAGAGTTTATTTCTTCGTAACTAGAAATAAGGAGACTGCTGTCAATAGACGCAGATCTGTTGAAAACGAAAACAATAATGCTGTGCAAGTCAATAGTTGGTTCAGCGCCGGCAAGGAGGCGAGCAGCAACTGAGAACTCTTCCCGAGCCCAATGAAGGAAACTCACAGATGGCAGGCAAGCAGGTAATCCTCAGACAGCAGGTGAACTGGGTAGAGAATAATGATGAATCTCCAAACAAATCACAAACACCTCAACAGGACAGGACAGGTCAGGATGCAGTATATCTTGTGAGAGAATATACTGGTTGATTTGTAAACGAAGAGACAAAGCGAAAGCTCAACGTACAACAATAAACTGACGAGGAAGCAGAGAAAACAGTGACTAGAAGTAGTCGAGTAAATTAGAGAGGAAGCAAGCACAGGTGAGACAGGATCAGTGTAAGTGTTAATTGCTATGGGAAACAGCTGCAAAAAGAGAGATAGAACCATGAATGGGAGCAACTAAGTGTGTGCGCAGCGCGAAGGCTGAGATAATGAAGAACAGCTGGGCGTGTGTGCGTGTGTAAACAATAAGGGAATAGAAAGGAAAGAAACTGATTCATGACACTATCTGATCATAATTTTGTTCTAATAGCCAGGAAATTAAATAAATCAAGATACATAAAGAAGGATCAAACAACCAATACAAACTTCCACATATTCCTAAAAGAAACCAAGAGCTCCTTAAAAATTATTTAAATGAAATTGATTGGGCCTCCAAAATTGATAGAGAAAGCTGTGTACATACATATAACAATATAATAACTGTTATAAAGAATAAAATTGATAAATATACACAGCTTAAACATAGAAAATCAAATAAAAAGAGGCTCCCTTGGTTTAATGAATCCCTTTGGGACACAGTGAAACAGAGAGATAAAGCTCTCAAGGTTTCACTAAAAACTAAATAACCACTGATTATTATATTTATATAAAAAAGCAAAAGAAATTTTTTTCCTAAACCTAATCAAAGAGGCTAAATTTAATTGTAAAAATCTGTGGAGGAGCATGGATAAATTATTGGGAAGGGAAAAAATATATCAGGAGCATTTACAGCTTAAAATTAATGGTATAGTTCAAAATGAGGGCTCTATTCTGGCTCAATATTACAATGATTTGGCAATGCGTCTTACGGTAGGCTGCAGAATATAGATGAAGATAACATTTCCAAAATAATAGCAAATTTAAAAAATAGTAAAGCAAAGGATATATTTGGACTTGATACATCCCTTCTCAAAGAACACAAAATTACTTTAACTCCTGTACTAACAAGAGCTGTGAATCAATCTATAAATGAAAACAATTTTCATTTGGCATTGAAAAATGCAGTAGTTAAGCCGATTTTCAAGTCCGGAGATAAGCTCTGTGTGTCAAACCACCGCGCTATTAGTATCCTACCAGTCATCTCTAAGATCTTTGAGAAGGTGGTGGCAGAGCAGCTAGTAGAGCATCTCGACCACATTGATGCATTACATCCCTGACAGTTTGGGTTTAGGAAAAGATACTCCACAGAGTCTGCGTGCTGCTACTTACTAGAAGACATCAAATCCAGTCTTGATGGTGGAGGTGTGGTAGGGGCAATCTTTCTGGACTTGAGAGAGGCCTTCGACATAGTTAATCACCAGCTTCTCATCAGCAAACTATCTGGTTTTTCTCTTGACACGAACACAATAGCATGGATTCAATCTTACCTAAATGACAGACAACAATGTTTTGCGGTCGACAATATAAAATATTTCTTAAGACCATGCAGCATGGGAGTGCCACAAGGTTGTGGGCCCCCTGGTGTTTACATTATACATAAATGACCTGCCAACTGTGTGTGTAAGAGTAAAATTATTATGTATGCTGATGATACAGTGCTATAAGCACATGGGAAAACTGCGGATGAAGTCGCTCAAAAACTGACCAAAGAGATGAAGAAAGTTTTTTGTGGCTAAAAAACGTCTCGGGTTACGTATGTAACCCTTGTTCCCTGAGAAGGGAACGAGACACTGCATCGGTGACGACGCTAGGGGAACGCCCTTCAGCGTAGCGCGTCTGAATTTATGAATGAAACCGAATCCAATCCTATTGGCGTTGCGTGATGACGTAGCGTGTGACAGCATACGCGGATGTGTACAAAGCACGCCGGCACACATGAGATGTCAGCTTTTGCTATGAAGCAAGTGCTCCAGGCGGGGTGAGGTGTGGCGAACCGATGCAGTGTCTCGTTCCCTTCTCAGGGAACAAGGGTTACATACGTAACCCGAGACGTTCCCTTTCGAGGAACTCGAACTGCATCGGTGACGACGCTAGGGGAATGAGATACCCACTATACCACAACAAACCCCGCTCATCCTGGTGTGAAACTGTCTTCAGGCACAACCTAGGACGAAAGCACTCGTGCACCGGGTGTAGAGGGAAGTTCCAGACTGTAAAACCTCATGAATGTGTGCGGAGTGGCCCAGCCAGCCGCCTCACATATGTCATGGATAGAAACCCCAGAAAGGAGGGCTCTAGAGGACGCCATGCCTCTGGTGGAGTGAGCCCTCACGGCCATAGGTGAAGGCAAATTGTGCACCTGATGGGCCAGGGAAATAGTCTGAACGATCCAGTTGCTGATGGTCTGATTAGAGGCGGGAAGCCTCTTGGGCGACCCAAAACACACCAGCAACTGGTCCGACTTCCGCCATGAGGAGGACCTCTGGATATAACATCGCAGTGCTCTGACAGGGCAGAGCAGGTGAAGTCTCTCCTCATCCGCCGTCACATGAGGTGGAGGATGAAAGGCCTGCAGAACCATAGGCCGTGCCACATTAGATGGCACCTTGGGCAAATAGCCGGGCCTGGGATGCAAGATGGCCTTAATGTTGCCGGGAGCAAACTCCAAGGACCCATAGGAAATAGAGAGCGCCTGAAGATCTCCTACCCTCCTCAGAGAAGTAATGGCCAACAAAAAGACCATCTTAAACGAAAGGTTCTTGGCCTCAGCCGAGTCCAATGGTTCGAAGGGGGCCTCGGCCAGCCCTTCGAGAACCACCGCCAGGTCCCAAGAGGGAACCCTGGTGCGAGTCGCAGGTCTCATCCTCTAGGCTCCACGGAGGAAACGTACGACCAGGTGATGCCTCCCCAGAGGACCATCACTCAGAGGAGCGTGGAAAGCCGCAATGGCAGCCACATAAACCTTGAGTGTGGACGGGGTAAGCCCGGCAGAAAAGCGGTCTTGGAGAAACTCCAGCACTGAAGCCACTGGGCAGTGAACTGGGTCCAGATCACGCTCTCTGCACCAAGTGGAAAACACATTCCACTTAAGGCCGTATAACTTCCTCGTGGAGGGAGCTCTGGAAGTGAGTATGGTTTCAACCACTTCTGCTGACAGGCCGGCTTCTAGGTACTGTGCCCCCTCAGGGGCCAGACCCACAGTTTCCACAGCTCGGGCCGAGGGTGGAGAACTGAGCCCCCTGCCTGAGACAACAGGTCCCTCCTCAGAGGGATCTGCCATGGCGGACCTGCCAGAAGCAGGATGATGTTCGAAAACCATACTCGGGCCGGCCAAAACGGGGCTACTAATAGTAGGCTGACCCCGTCCTGGCAGACCCTTTCCAGAACTGCTGGGAGCAGAGCGATTGGGGGAAAGGCATACAGACGCAGCCTCGGCCACGTCTGCGTGATGGCATCCAACCCCAGCAGGGCTGGATGTGTGAGGGAGAACCACAGTGGACAGTGTGTCGTCTCTCGGGACGCGAATAGGTCCACTTCCACTGGGCCAAACCTCTCGCATATTAACTCCACCACCTCCCTCACCACCACCAGCTCTCTCGACTGGGCCAATATTAGCCAGTCGTCGATGTAATTGAGCACCCTGATGCCCTCGAGCCTCAGGGATGCTAGAGCTGCATCCATACACTTGGTAAAAGTACGAGGGGAGAGTGCTAGGCCGAATGGAAGAACCCGATATTGGTAAGCTTCGCCCCCGAAAGCAAACCTCAGGAACCTCCTGTGAGATGGAAGGATGGAGACGTGAAAATAGGCATCTTTTAGATCTATCATGACAAACCAATCCTCGTATTGGTTTTGACTCACGATAATATAAATAGTGAGCATCATGAACCTGAACCTCCTCAGAGACCGGTTCAGATGCCAAAGATCTAAAAATGGACGCAGCCCTCCATCCTTCTTGGGAACTATGAAGTACCGGCTGTAGAACCCGGACTCCCTGACTGGTGGGGGAACATGCTCTATGGCCCCTTTTTCCAGCAGCGAGTGAACTTCCTGTTCCAACACCAGACTCTGCTCTGGGCGAACTGAAGTCCAGACCACCCCGTTGATACTTACCTTGGTGGGCGGACCTGGAACTGCAGTCTGTACCCGATTTCTACTATGCGCAGGACCCATGGAGAAATATTCGCGAGGTTCTGCCATGCCTCTGCAAAATTCGCCAAGGGAACCAGCCCTTCCGGGCTGGTGTCCGGTGTTTTGTGCGAGTCCTTGACGGCACCCTGAAGCGGAGAACCGGCAGGGGAAGACCGACAACGAGTCACAGTGTGCGAACCTGAACACTGACTGACTGCAAGCCTTTGGGGCAGACAGACCAGTGTGTGCTCGCTGGAAGCTAGCGTGTCCCGAAACGTCAGAGACGGCGGGATACTGACGCCAGCTTCCCGAGGGCCCAGCGAGAGATGGGACCGCAACCGCTGTCTCTCGGGGGCGGGCCCTTGGAGGTCTTGTAAAGTTAGGACTGGACTGGAGGACGGTCCTCAGATCCGTCTTCTCAGGAGGCTCTGGGTAAGAGCACCGCCTAAAGTCCCAAGCTCAGTTTTTCAAGTTTTTTTTTTGTTGTTTTTTTTTTGAGGGGGACCTCAAAGCGATACTCTCCTTCAGATGGTAGGCTGAATTAATATTTAATTACTTTAACTCCTCGGAATTAAATGCAGCCATAACACTGGATAAGTGAAACACAGTCTGAATGGTAGGCTGTAGGAAATAAATGCAGCCATAAACACCAGAATACTGTTTTATATTTAATTATACGATCTCATAACCTACACGCTGCCTCGGCAAGCGCGAGATTCGAGCCGTTATAATTTGGCTTTCATCTCTCGAGAAGAAAGTCAACAGGCGCGAGGCTGAGACACCCGAAACGCACGTGTGCGGCGAGTTTTTTCTCAATGAACACAGCAAGCACCCTCAGGAGCTGACTGTTCATGCCTCGTACTCACACAGCAAACTGCAAAGTAGACTCGTAACCTACATGCCTCCTCGGCAAACACGAGATCTGAGCTACTGGATTCTGTATTGCAACTGCAAGGCATTAAACCTACGCGCTGCCTCGGCAGACGCGAGATCCCAGCCACAGAATCTTACTGGAAAGTACACTCGCAATCTAAGCGCTGCCTCGGCAAACGCGAGATCCGAGCTAGATTCTGTATTGCAACTGCAAGGCAAACATTAAACCTACGCGCTGCCTCAGACGCGAGATCCCAGCCACAGAATCTTATTGCAAATTGTGTGTGTGTGTGTGTGTGTGTGTGTGCGCGCTTCGTGCAGATTCTCCTCCGCGATGCTGAGCACGTCCAATTCCTCGGAATCAGACAGCTGCAACACCGGGTCTACATCCCGAACGGGAGAAGCCGCGGGGCGGGCTCCCGAACGGGGGATAGGGGAATCTGCAGCTTTCAGATGAAGATCGGGAAAGTGCCTCGGCAGTCCCGATCTCCTCTGAGAGCTCTCTCTGCGAGCCCCACGATCTAAGCCGCCGCATTGCCTCAGCAGATGCGGGACCTGATCCGCGGGGAGCGCGCATCTGACCATCATTACTAAATAAGGCCAGGCGGGAACGCAGCACTCTTATAGTAAGAGATTCACAGTGGCCACAAGCAGCACCCTCGAGGGCTGCTTGAGCGTGCTGCGTTCCCAGACATGACACACACACATCTCGTGTGTGTGTCCCGCCGTGATAAAACGAGGGCATGGGAACACACACTTCTAATTTGCAAAATAGAGAGACAAACAACACCAAATAAGACAAACTGGTTCAGACAACACAGAGCGCTTGCTGAATAGCAAAAAGCTGACATCTCATGTGTGCCGGCGTGCTTTGTACACATCCGCATATGCCGTCACACGCTACGACGCATATGCGTCACGCAACGCCAATAGGATTGGATTCGGTTTCATTCATAAATTCAGACGCGCTACGCTGAAGAACGTTCCCCTAGCGTCGTCACCGATGCAGTTCGAGTTCCTCGAAAGGGAACTCAAGCCTCACCTTAAATCTAGATAAGACTGTTTTGATGTTTTTTACAAATCTTTATAAATTACAAAATTGCCCTAAGATCTTAATTGATGGACAAATCATTTCAAATCCAAATCAGGTAAAATATTTAGGTGTCACATTGGAATCAAATTTAGGCTTTAAAAAGCATATAAAAAAGTCATCAAATACAATCAAATTGAATATGGTACAGTATTCGAAATTCCCTTACAATCGAGGCCTCAGGAGCCTATCTAAATGCAATGATTGTTCCACATTTTCTTTATTGTATGACAAGTTGGTCACAGGCTTGTAAATCTGCCCTCACGCCACTTGAGTCATTATATAAAAGTTCTCTAAATATTCATGATAAGAAAGCCAGACAATTCCATCATTGTCATATTCTTTTAAAATACAAATTTCTCAGTTTTGAAAACCTGATAATCCACACAAACCTGTGTTTGATGTATAAGATCCTCCATGAAAATGCTGCTCCTCCACTAAAAGAGAAAAATCTTTGACTAGATCTACAGTGCGAGGCGAATGCAGGATCCCTAAACGCAGGACCGCATTTGGAAACTATGCTTTTTCTTGTGTGGCTGCTCGTCAGTGGAATATGTTGCCTATAGAGCTGATAAGAAGCACAAATTCTTATACGTTCTCACGTCTGGCTTTTGTCAAATCAAATTTGCACCCACATCACATGTGACCGATGTTGTGCATGTGAAGACTATATTTTTTAATATGGGAAGTTGGCAATTATTTATTTGGTCAATGTAAATTTCATTATTCATGTATGTATGATGTATATTGTGTATAATGTATTTTATTATAACATCAGCCTGCCCAGGGACTACAGGTGGAAATTAGCTCTTGAGCTAAAACCTGGTACTATGCATCTCTCCCCTTGAGGTTAATGTTTATTGTACGCTGTCCCTGTTTCTGTAAATAAAATAATAATAAAAAAAATAAAAAAAATAAATAAAAAAAATACGAGGAACGTCTTGGTTGTGTATGCAACCCACTATTCCGTGAAGGAGGGAACGGAGGACGTAATCTACGTTGACTGAAATGGGATCACGCCAGGGAGCCTATTGTCTTCGAGTACTATTGACCGAGCCAATGCAAGATATGCATCTCACACTCCGCCCGCGGCGCGGGTATAAATACGGAAGTAGACGACAACCATTTGGTTTTTGCTGAGGAGCCGAGCGTAACTCGGAGTCAGCGGTGGTCCAGCGATAGTGGCAAGGGGACTAAGTTCCCTCCTTCAGGGAACGGTGGGTTGCATACGCAACCAGGACATTCCCTTTCAGTCGATACGTCGACTGAAATGGGATCAACCATTGAAAACGCCACTAAAGCTGCCACCTTCCAGTGCCTAGTTCCTGATCCTCCCGGCATTTTAGCGGAGAAGATAGGGCTTTGGGCAGGAAGTCACTGCTGTTTCACAAGACCCGCTCAGTTAGACTTGGTAACACTGGGAAAGCGTGCCCTGTACATGGAAGGAAGGGACGCTGCGGAAGCCACATCCTGTCCGAAGGGAGGTAACATGTGGAGAATACACATGTGAACTGGGCGGATGACTGGGCAGTCCAACATATGGAATGTCACTGGGGTGGCTCCAGCCTAGAGAGGGGGAGATAACACCGGACAGTGACGGCAGAAGAACTCTGCCAAGGGAAACACACAGGATCGGCGTATGACACGGGATCGCCTATGACTAACCGTGGTAGATCACCTAAAAACTCTGCATCCCGTCCAGGGACCAGACATGAAGTTTCCAACAGTCTGGACGCGGGTGCCAAACGGCCCAGGAAGGGGCTGTCGAGAGGAGTATTAGTTCAGGGAACCAGGTCCGGTTGGGCCAATAAGGGGCAACTAGCAAGACCTGCTCCTCTTCCTCCCTGAGTTTGCACAGTAACTGTGCGATAAGGCTCACTGGGGGAAACGCATACTTGCATGCGTGTCGAGGGTCCCTTCGGTTCGGGAATAAAACAACTGGCAATGGGACGAGTCCGGAGAGGCAAACCGATCTATCTGTTCGGCCCCGAAGTGGTCCCATATCAGCTGGACGGCCTGGGGAGGGAGTCGCCATTCTCCCGAGGCCACAATCTGTCGCGAGAGCTTGTCGGTGGCACGATTGAGCAGGCCAGGGATATAAGTGGCATGAAGCGACCTCAGATGCTTCTGACTCCATAGGAGGAGGTCGCGGGCGGGTTGTGACATGCGACGGGAACGTAGACCACCTTGATGGTTGATGTACGCAACGGTTGCAGTGTTGTCCATACGGACCAGTACATGCTTGCCGAGCAGTGTCATCTTGAGGCGTCTCAAAGCAAGGTGTACCGCTAACAACTCAAGGCAGTTGATGTGCCAATGCAGGTGGGACCCCGTCCAGATCCCAGCTACTGCATGCCTGTTGCACGTGGCCCCCAGCTGGTGTTGGAGGCATCTGTGGAGACCACAGCGTGCCTGGGCGCTTGTTCAAGGGTCTGACCACGGGCTGAAGGTATGGCGGCAGGCCGGGTGATTATCACACAGAGTGTGCCGCTCTGCCACGCCCACCTCGGGACTCGGTCGCGAAGCCAGTGCTGAAGTGGTCTCATATGAAGCAGGCTGAGCGGCTGCGGCTGCCACATGCCTCAGGAGCCTCTGAAAAAGTTTTAGTGGAACCACTGTTCTGCTCTTGATAGAATTCAGGTAGTTCAGCACTGACCGGACACATTCCTCTGTTCCTTCGTAAAGACACGGGGAGACAGGGCCAGCCCGAGAGTCGGACTTTGTACTGATATGCCTGACCCTCGAACGCGAAAAGCAGGAATGGCTTGTGCCGCTGTTCTTGACCGGATGGGAAGCGCTCTCCAGGCTTCGACGAACCGGGCCAGGGGGACCAAAGGGTACCACAGGCGTACCCGGGGTGGGGAGCGAGGTGGAGGACAGGGACCCGGCTCGGAAGGCCATGAGTGTCTTGGTCTGGTAGACCTGCAACAACGCCAAGGCATCAAAGAGGAGGCGGCTTACCCGCAAGCTTTGTAAGCTCTGAACGTCAATCCTGAAGCGAACTCACAAGCCTGTGAGGGGAGACAAGGATCCCCCGTCCAGGGGCCGTTGGACACAGGTGTGCCGTGACTGTAAGCCCAAACATGTGATGCAACAATTGTGACCGTCAGAGAGAGACAGGGAACGACCACATCCAGAAACGCACGGGCGGAATTACATCTTGAAAAAGACACAAACACACCCGTGTTGCTCTTTCAGGAAGTGAAAACTCTCACCAGTGCCGAAGCACACAGGGAAATGACCGCGGCAACACTGATACAGGTATGGTGCAGCCTGTATCAATGAAGCACTCACTTTCTCGCCCTCAACCGGCCGTCAGACAAACAAACACAAACAGAAATTTGGTTGCTGTGGAAACAGCAGTTGAGTGCTCGGAAGCTCGCGATCACCGCTGCACTCGCGCTGTAAACACAGACACCGGGAGTGACTTCCAGAAGAAGCACTGACACACTCGCTCATTGTACAACAACACTTTTCAGAAGACCTAGACATGAAGACCTAGACCTAGGCTCCGAAGCGAAAGGCAAATGGTGCGTGCATCTACTTCCATATTTATACCCGCGCAACGGGGCGGAGTGTTAAATACATATCTCGCACGCCAATGAGCATTGGCTCGTTCAATAGTACTCGAAGACAATAGGCTCCCTGGCATTATCCCATTTCAGTCGACGTAGACTTCGACTGAAAGGAAACTATCGGTTATCGTATCGGCCAATATTTTCATATCGGTGCATCCATACTATATTATCAATGTCACATTTTTGACAAGCAACATCAAACAGCCTCAGCTAAGCTGTAATAAGTAGATTTAAATTAATTTAAAGCAGAACCAGGCAACTTTTCAACCTTCATAATATATTTCCAAGTCTCTTGTGACGGTACATCTACTTACAATAGGTTGAATGACACGTCTGCCATAGCCTGGCGGGGTCTGTAGCATTTGTAATCATACTTTTAAACTTCGGGTTTCGGGTAGTAACCGGCGAACAAAGAGAACTACAAAATTCGACTGCTTTACGGCATATACGTCACTTCCACCGCCACCCCCACTTCCTTAAAATCGCAGGGCTCTCAAGTGTCACCCACTGAGCGTGACAGTCAGTCATTTCGGTCTTTTGTCACGCTCTCCCGCCACACATTGTATTTCTCACGCTGAAAAACTATTTGTAATATATTTAATATGCTGCAGCGCTCAAAACTCTGGCCGCGCCGCTCTCACTGTGGAACCGGCAGGAATCAAGTGCATCTCCTCTGGTGTTGTTCGTCTGGTGTTGTTAGCCAATCAGAAAATAGCACTATTGTATCGGGGTAACATTTAACGCAACAACCATTGACACCCCGTCGGCTGGGGTGTTTTTTGTCTGCCTGACTAATGTTACGGAAGCTATCTTATCCTCCGTTTATCTTCATGAATCAAGTAATGATTATTTGTCTTACCTCAAGCTATAATGCAAATCGATTTTTAAAATTGATATTATAACATTGACGATATTTGGTTATTATCTACCACTCAAACATTGTATTGAAGTATCATATAGATTCAGTAAAATGGTAACCAATAGACTAGGCTACTATAATGACGCTGGCTTGTAAAAGTGATCATCGCGATCATTTGTCGTTAGAAAAAAAATAAAACCCATGAAATTATATTCATATGACATGCTGAAATATATGCCACTGTACCCTGGATAAAGACATTTCACACGCGACGCAAGCAGAACACCTGCATGTGACCTCCTCCTACAGTGTTCAGGGCTATCATGGTTGTCAACAAATGCACGTGCATGTATGACAGAGTTTACGACAGTAGTAGAGGACAATACTGTTTCCCAACTGTAGGGGGACCCCGAGAGCAAAAAACTACCTGGTGTTACTTTAAGAGAAACAATTTGCTAAATCTTCATTGTGAAACATAAAGAAAAAGACAAGAGACAACAAAAAAACTTTTTTTAATTTAATTTACAAAATTTTAATTGCTGCAGTCGATTTAAAATGTTTGTTTAATTTGAATAAATTATTTTAAAAAAAGTAAATTATTCATTGCCTCAATCATATAGACTTCATTACTGGATAAATCAGTGTTTTTGAACGAATTTCTTGAAAGAATGATTTGATTAAATTTTTAACAGTCACTTGTCTCCATCTACTGGTGTAACGATGTAATTGACACAATCGTTATTTGAAGTCACTTTTAAAGGGATTTGCTTTATTTTGATCGCTTCCGTAGACATCATCAATGTTTATATCCGAACTATAAACTTTTATCTCAGTACTTCTGTGGTCATTTAAATATTTGAATATTAATAATGTATATTCATACCTATACATTAACTCTGGCTCTCTGGGTCAGCCGCAGATTTGAATGTTTCTTTATATCACGCAATTCTGACTTTATATCTCGCAATTCTGACATTATCACACACAATTCTGACTTTATGTCTCGCAATTCTGACTTTATATCAGGCAATTCTGACTATATAACTCGCAATTGCAACTTTATATCAGGCAATTATGACTATATAAGTTAATTATGACTTCATATCACACAATTTTGACTTTATCATGCAATTCTGACTTTATAACACACAATTCTGATTATATCTCGCAATTCTGACTTTATAACACACAATTCTGACTTTATATCTTGCAATTCTGACTTTATATCAGGCAATTCTGACTTTATATCAGGCAATTCTGACTTTATATCACTAAATTATAACTTTATAACTTGCAGTTGCAACTTTATATCTCACAATTCTGACATTATAACCGGCAATTCTGACTTTAAATCACGCAATTCTGACTTTAAATCACGTAATTCTGACTTTAAAACACGTAATTCTGACTTTATAATTCACAAATGCGAGAAAAAAAGTCAGAATTTTAAGATAAAAAGTCACAATTACCTTTTTTATTTTTTATTCTGTGGCGGAAACAAGCTTTCAGACATTTTAGAATTACACCAGGCGAACATCATTACAGGTAATGGATGTCCTCAGAAATGTTTTGGTTGGCTAGTTAACTCATTTCCCTAACTCACCCATGAGGATTTGCTTCTAGTGTTTGAATAAAGCGCCTCAGGATTGCCCTTGTGAAGGTCGAGATGGAAATCAATCTGGGGATGATGGAAATTCACTGCCAACGTGATTAAATCTTGTACAGTATATATAATCAAACACTAAATTGTTAATGTAATAACCTGTATTCTTCTTTTTTAACTACCCGTCATTTAGAGAACAAATCAATTCTTCGTGGATAAAAGTTCTGTCCTGTTTTTGTCACTGTCCAGGTTTGCTTGGTTATACGGGGGGGCTGATTTGATAAACAAAATTGTTAAATCAAATTATGCATTATTTAAATTTTACAGTAAAATCTTACAATGATCCTGCAGTCTGGAGGACAACATATCAACAACATTCACACGCTGTCCTGTTCTAGAAGTGTGTGTGTGTGTGTGTGTGTGTGTGTGTGTGTGTGTGTGTGTGTGTGTGTGTGTGTGTGTGTGTGTGTGTGTGTGTGTGTGTGTGTGTGTGTGTGTGTGTGTGTGTGTGTGTGTGTGGATACTGACACACATTTACTCCAGTAGGTGGCGTCGAGTGACTGTGTGTGTGTGTGTGTGTGTGTGTGTGTGTGTGTGTGTGTGTGTGTGTGTGTGTGTGTGTGTGTGTGTGTGTGTGTGTGTGTGTGTGTGTGTGTGTGTGTGTGTGTGTGTGTGTGTGTGTGTGTGTGTGCGCGCTATTGATATATTTTTGGTCAAGTAGTGTGTGACGCATCCAGAGCTGTGTGACAAATGACTTTAAAAGTCACTGAATATAGACATCTGCTAAATGCATAAATGTAAATCATACTTATAGAACAAATACAGCAGCAAAATGCTGTTTATAATAGTTTTAGAGTAGCTATATGCCTGTTATCTAGTTAGTTGCTTTTTATTATTCACATTCAGCATTGTTTTTTTACTCTACATCTCATTTAGTTTCTGAACACAAGACCATGAAATTTCCACAATTACTCCCATACTTTATTATGCAGAACAACCATAACCATAAATCATAGTACAACTCTTCATTCGTTGTAAATAAATATAAATAAATACATACAGGGCTTTATGTTTCATTTCATAATCTAAGCAAGTTATTCTATATCTTCATAGAGATTCAGGGATACTATATTTTAAGAGTGGGCTCAATATGAATATACTGTATGTATGTATATATATTTTTTTTTTCACTCCTTTTCTCTTTATTTTATTTTTATTGATTTATTGTATTGTAAAGCACTTTGGATCAACTACGGTCGTGTTAAACTTGTGCTCTATAAATGAAACTTGACTAGACTATATATATGTATCTCATCTCTTGTTTTTCCTGGGATCTGCACTTGTTTTGCTCTGGTTCTTCTGGAAAACCGGTCCATCCGCTGTTTGTCTCCATTGCAGTCCAGTGATGTTCCTCACTCCCAGCTCCTGAAGCCTGTGCTGGATCTGGAACAGATCACTTCGTTTAACGGTGCAGTGGTCAAATATTGAGTTGTTAATATCCCACATGTTTATGCTAAGTTTTATATTTGATTTTTATTATGCTTCAACAAATCAAGTCAAGTATATTTATATAGCGCTTTTCACAATATAGATTGTATCAAAGCAGCTTCACGGTATCAATCAAGAAAACATAACAATGTTTGTTTCTTAGTGGAAAAACATCCACGTTAGGTAGGGCTGATCAATGGTATTAATGATTGATTAATTAATTTGAATATCCACCCTAACCCTAACAACATAAAAAAACAAGCTACATTATCAAATCTCCCGCAATTGACCCTTCGCAAAGACCCGCCCTCCTTAGTTACTGTCGCTATGTTCCGACAAGCTACGCCGCTATCACGCTCTCACCATGTTCTCACGCAGTGAAAAATACATCGCGGAGCAGAGAGGAGACTGACAACACGCGGACAGACAGGACAGACCAGGTTACTTTTCTGTTACTTTTGATATTAAACATATTAAACAAAGTCTCAGCTTTCAAATGTGGTCATTTTTTGAAAGAAATTTAAACAATAAATACCGTTTTGGGGCTCTTTAATGTGCCGTGACAGATCGCTGTAGAGCATCAGTTAAAGCTGCTCGTGATCCGATCATCTCTTCCTTCTAGTTCATTTATAGCATCAAATAAACATGAACGAACATAAGAAGTAATGTTGTTTTAACCGCGGAAAGGCGTCAGTATATTCATTTTACCAAGTTAAAATCCTCCTAACTCTACTGGCTGCTTTTTCGGACAAAATGGCGGATGGCGAAGTATGATTGGTTAGAACACCTGTCAATCAAGCTCCACGCGAAGGGTCAATTGAGCAGCCTTAGGTTGAGCATAGATATTACCAAAACAGAAAAATCACAATAAAACAAATAATGAAATAAAAATAACTACGATTTTTTTTTAATTAAATTTAAATTTTTTAATTAATTTAAACGTATCCAAAACAGACATCAATTTAAGGGCTTTCTGGTTTTTAACATATTTTTAAGATTTGCACAAGAGTTCAATCTCATTCATCCACTGGTTAAAGTTGGGTTTAGATTTAAACCACATGCATTTATGAATGAAAAACTTTCCAAAACATAACAAGAAATCAATAACAAAATCAAACTCTTTGTTTTCAACACAAATACCGAACACACTTATGCACAGTCATCAGCAGTGTGTGTCAGCAGTGTGTGTTGAGTCATCAGCAGTGTGTGTCAGCAGTGTGTGTCAGCAGTGTGTGTCAGCAGTGTGTGTCAGCAGTGTGTGTTGAGTCATCAGCAGTGTGTGTCAGCAGTGTGTGTCAGCAGTGTGAGTCAGCAGTGTGTGTCAGCAGTGTGTGTCAGCAGTGTGTGTCAGCAGTGTGTGTTGAGTCATCAGCAGTGTGTGTCAGCAGTGTGTGTCAGCAGTGTGTGTCAGCAGTGTGTGTCAGCAGTGTGTGTCAGCAGTGTGTGTCAGCAGTGTGTGTCAGCAGTGTGTGTCAGCAGTGTGTGTCAGCAGTGTGTGTTGAGTCATCAGCAGTGTGTGTCAGCGTGTGTCTCAGCAGTGTGTGTCAGCAGTGTGTGTTGTGCAGGTGTGAGTCATCAGCAGTGTGTTCGTGTAGATGTGTGATCATCAGCAGTTGTGTGAGTCATAGCAGTGTGGTTGGTTAGCATGTGTGTCAGCAGTGTGTGTTGAGTCATCAGCAGTGTGTGTTCAGAGGTGTTCAGCAGTGTGTGTTGAGTCATCAGCAGTGTGTGTTGTCATAGCAGTGTGTGTCAGCAGTGTGTGTCAGCAGTGTGGTCAGCAGTGTGTGTCAGCATGTGGTTCAGCAGTGTGTGTTGTCATCAGCAGTGTGTTGAGTCATCAGCAGTGTGTGTCAGAGTGTGTGTCAAGCATGTGTGTGTCTAGCAGTGTGTGTCATAGTGTGGTTGAGTGTCATCAGCAGTGTGTGTTGAGTCATCAGCAGTGTGTGTCAGCAGTGTGTGTGGTCAGCAGTGTGTGTTGAGTCATCAGCAGTGTGTGTGGTCAGCATGTGTGTCAGCAGTGTGTGTTAGTTCAGCAGTGTGTGTCATCAGCAGTGTGTGTTGAGTCATCAGCAGTGTGTGTCAGCAGTTGGTGTCGAGTGTAGTCATCGCAGTGTGTGTTGAGTCTCAGCAGTGTGGTGTCACTGCAGTGTGTGTTGAGTCATCAGCAGTGTGTGTGTGAGTCTCAGTTGTGTCAGCAGTGTGTGTTGAGTCATCAGCAGTGTGTGTTGTCATCAGCAGTGTGTGTCAGTTCAGTAGTGTGTTGAGATCAGCAGTGTGTGTTGAGTCATCAGCAGTGTGTGTCAGCATGTGTGTTGTCAGCAGTGTGTGTTGAGTCATCAGCAGTGTGTGTCAGCAGTGTGTGTCAGCAGTGTGTTTGAGTCATCAGCAGTGTGTGTTGGTCATAGCAGTGTGTGTCAGCAGTGTGTGTTGATCAGCAGTGTGTGTTGAGTCATCAGCAGTGTGTTAGTGGTCTCAGCAGTGTGTGTTGAGTCATAGCAGTGTGTGTCTGAAGTGTTCAGCAGTGTGTGATCAGCAGTGTGTGTGTCAGCAGTGTCCAGTGTGGTTGAGTCATAGCAGTGTGTCAGATGTTGTGTTTGAGTCATCAGCAGTGTTGTTGTCAGCATGTGTGTCAGATGTGTGTGAGTCATCAGCATGTGTGTCAGCAGTGTTGTTGTCAGCAGTGGTGTGATCACAGCAGTGTGTGTTGAGTCATCAGCAGTGTGTGTCAGAGTGTGTGTCCAGCAGTGTGTGTCAGCAGTGTGTGTTGAGTCATCAGCAGTGTGTGTTGAGTCATCAGCAGTGTGTGTCAGCAGTGGGGTGTCAGCAGTGTGTGTTGAGTCATCAGCAGTGTGTGTTGAGTCATCAGCAGTGTGTGTTGAGTCATCAGCAGTGTGTGTCTAGCAGTGTGTGTCAGCAGTGTGTGTCAGCAGTGTGTGTCAGCATGTGTGTGTCAGCAGTGTGTGATCATCGCAGTGTGTGTTGAGTCATCAGCAGTGTGTGTCAGCATGTTGTGAGTCATCAGTGTGTGTCAGCAGTGTGTGTTGAGTCATCAGCAGTGTGTGTTGAGTCATCAGCAGTGTGTGTTTGAGTCATCAGCAGTGTGTGTCAGCAGTGTGTGTTGAGTCATCAGCAGTGTGTGTTAGTCATTAGCAGTGTGTGTCAGAGTGTGTGTTGAGTCATCAGCAGTGTGTGTTGAGTCATTCAGCAGTGTGTGTCAGCAGTGTGTGTCAGTCAGTGTGTGTTGAGTCATCAGCAGTGTGTGTTGAGTCATTAGCAGTGTGTGTCAGAGTGTGTGTTGAGTCATCAGCATGTGTGTTGGTCATCAGCAGTGTGTGTTGAGTCATCAGCAGTGTGTGTGATCAGCAGTGTGTGTCAGAGTGTGTGTTGAGTCATCAGCAGTGTGTGTTGAGTCATACAGTCAGTGTGTGTTGAGTCATCAGCAGTGTGTGTTGAGACATTAGCAGTGTGTGTCAGCAGTGTGTGTTGAGTCATCAGCAGTGTGTGTTGAGTCATTAGCAGTGTGTGTCAGTAGTGTGTGTTGAGTCATCAGCAGTGTGTGTTGAGTCATTAGCAGTGTGTGTCAGTAGTGTGGTGTTGAGTCATCAGCAGTGTGTGTTGAGTCATTAGCAGTGTGTGTCAGTAGTGTGTGTTGAGTCATCAGCAGTGTGTGTTGAGTCATTAGCAGTGTGTGTCAGTAGTGTGTGTTGAGTCATCAGCAGTGTGTGTTGAGTCATCAGCAGTGTGTGTTGAGTCATTAGCAGTGTGTGTCAGTAGTGTGTGTTGAGTCATCAGCAGTGTGTGTTGAGTCATCAGCAGTGTGTGTTGAGTCATCAGCAGTGTGTGTTGAGTCATTAGCAGTGTGTGTCAGTAGTGTGTGTTGAGTCATCAGCAGTGTGTGTTGAGTCATTAGCAGTGTGTGTGTCAGTAGTGTGTGTTGAGTCATCAGCAGTGTGTGTTGAGACATTAGCAGTGTGTGTCAGCAGTGTGTGTTGAGTCATCAGCAGTGTGTGTTGAGTCATTAGCAGTGTGTGTCAGTAGTGTGTGTTGAGTCATCAGCAGTGTGTGTTGAGTCATCAGCAGTGTGTGTTGAGTCATCAGCAGTGTGTGTTGAGTCATCACCAGTGTGTGTCAGCAGTGTGTGTCAGCAGTGTGTGTCGTGACTCGCCTCGGCTAAGATGGCCGTCTTCATATCAGGATCGTTCACATTCAGAGCAGATTTCACCTCCAGTCTCAGTATCTGCCTCTTCATCACAACCTCTCCTGAACAACAACACAAGCTCAACGTTTTCACCCGCAACACAACACTACAACATAACATTCTAAAACTGGAAGTTAAAGTGATACACACTCAAAGATATTGATGCTGCTTTCTTAAAATATCTTGTTTCACAGAACAGAGTCAAACCAGTTTGGAATGACACTTTAAAAAAAAAAAAAAATTTAATGTGATAAAATTATTTTAAATGATAAAAAGTGTAGAAAATCTAGCTTTACATACAGTATAGAAACCAATATAGGTTTTTAAAATTGTTAACTGGACAGATTACTAATGGTCATGTGTCGTTCATTAATGAATGACTTTTTTAATTGAATGATATAATTGTACTATATTTTAGTTTGATAATGTTTTTGATTTAATATTTTGTATTTGCATTTGTATCTTAGGGGATTTTATGGGACGTAATTGTATTTATGCAGTAGTTCTATTCCATTTATTCACTTTTAAATGGCATGGAACTGAAAATGAAATTTCAGGTCCAATTTAAACGGTTGTAAATCTTGAATCTTGGGTCACAGTCTGAAGTTTGATCTCTTTTTAAAAGACGACACTTGGCTGATTTTTGCTGAAGTAAAAAAATAAGTTTATAAACGCGATATTGAAAAAAAGTTTTTTTTTTTTTTTTTTTTTGTGCCAAAGTGCCAAAACCTTTACTAAGTTTCATACCATTCCGATGAAGTAAAAAAAATTAAACTAAAAAAAAATGTTCGGTCAAAAATGGCTGAACAGCACCAGAGTTTTAAATTATGTAAATTATAGCAAAATTATCCTTTTTTTGTCTGACCTGCCCCTTAAGACAGTTCACTAACAGTTATGACACGGCTAATCATATTCATAATTATTAGTGAGGAAACACTCACTGCGATAGCAGAAAAATGGTTTCAGTTCCAGCAAGCTCAGTCTTCCAATATTTGTCGTCCTGTATTGCAACACATTCTCCGAGCAAATCTGGCTGAAACAAATCCAGTTCCTGAAGGCAGACTCGCTTCTGTCGGACCAGGTGAAAGAGTCCTGGAAAAGGCCGATGTATGCGAACCCTAGATTGGGAATGAGTTGCTGGATCTGAAGGTTTCGTCCGGTTCTGACGCTGACCAGATCTGTGTGAAACTGTCTACAGTAACTCTGAGCTTCTCTCCATGTGTACAGACGACTGATGTACACGTATGGCTCAATGTCGGCGGCTATGGGAGCAGAAGATACGGGTTATTCAATTCAAATTCAGTTTCATTCAAACACTTTATTTGTCCCCAGGGGAAATTAATGAGGCCACATAGAGTCACGTAAACAATACATAAAAACATCCTATATTAAATAAATAACACAATGTGCACAGAATACATATTAATTATAATTACTATAAATGGATACCTAAACAAATCCTTAAAAAAAAAAAAAAAAACGTTGCAATTTAGACGCGAAAACTGGGTGCGGGTGCGGTGAGACGGGCAGATCCGGCTTGCAGTCGTTCGTCCTCGGATGCGGCGCCGCGCGCGCTGTTACAAAAGAAGCCGTACACACAGCCAAGCGAAATGGGGTCTTGCTGGTCTTGCACACCCAACGCGTCATTTTTCCCGCGCGCACCTTCACGCTCGTGCGGACGCGTCGAGTATAAACAAGACTTTGCTCCGTGTCAGCGCGCGCTCTGATCGGTAAAGGGGAACAGACTCTCCTGAATCTCCAGCAGGAGCAGAAGCACCACTAACTCCACCTCCGTTTTCCTCGTAAGCTGATATTAGTATTTAAACTTTCTCTATGATAAAAAATGTTTGTAAAAAATATTTTAATAACGGTTTTGGATGTTATAGAGTTCTAATGATGGTGTTCAAATACATAACAGCCAGCTTATACAGTATCATGATTCAGTACGCTAGTTCGTATTTATTTGAGATACATTATGTTTTTTTTATTAATCGAGCAGCAGAAAAATAATCTTTATTTTTATCTTCCAATTAGTCGACTAATCGATTAAATAATCGTCCAACTAATCGTTTAGTTAATAATCGTCAGTGTTCGAATTACGGGGGAGCTAAGGGGAGCTCGGCTCCCCTGAAAAGGACCAGGGTCCTCATTTATCAATGGTGCGTAGAAAAGGTTCTATATTTTGTCCAACGAATGAAATTTAGAATGTGCCTAAGTACAAGAAAATCCGCATTTATCAAACGTGCGCACGCAGTTCTTACCATGCTCGTTCACATTCATGGTCATTAGCATTCGGAAACGCCTCCAATTAACCATATATGGTGACAACACTCTCCTTTAAAAATTACGTGATTGTGTTTTTTCCTCACTGCAATAATGGCAAAGAGAGCAAAGAAGAGGAACTTCACAAACACAGAATTAGAGATACTTGTAAATGAAGTTGAATCCAACCAACAGATATTGTTTAGTTCATTCACTGCAGGAGGAATTACAAATAAAAGAAAAAATGCTGCATGGGAGAATGTCACCAATGCAGTTAATTCCGTTGGGTCAGAGGAGAGGACTCTGTGCTCTCGCCAAGCAGATCAGCGCGATCTTGGAAAACGCGCTCTCTGCGGAGCGCATTGTTTGCCAAGTCTTCCAATAATGCAAGATAAGCCATTGCACTGAGACAAATATATTTCACATCTGTCTTTTATAGGGTTTGACACCAATTAAGCATCGTGTTTAAAACTAGACAAATTATAAATTGAGTGTTTTAAAGGAAACACAGGACATATGTGGATTGCTTAATGCTTACTGTGACACTCTTAAATGCTTTTTATGTGTAGTGTCGCTATTCTACCACTAGATTATCTGCGTATGCATGCTCAGAGGTGTGCTTATATTTACACACATTTCTACGTATAAGTACAACTTGGTGAATCCCACACTTTGCGTGAAATTGTTCTTACGCACTCACTACGCACAAATCTGTCCGTATGCACCATTGATAAATGAGGGCCCTGATGGGCTCCCCTGAAAGCCTACTTTGAGACACTTAGGGGGAGCTCTAAAACACTGTCCATTTTTTGTGTCGGATATAGATTTTGATTTTCTGTACATTAAGGTTCCTGAAATAAATGATGATATTAAAAATGTGTCAGTGTTTATTATTATTTTTTACGTCACCACTTGAACTTCTCACTGAGTTGGTATTTGAATGTTAGCTTACCTTCAAGTTCAAAACATACTTTATTCGTTTTTTGGAACACTCTGTGGATATTAATAAGAATGTCAAAAAGAAAGCAGCCAAACCTCAGTCAATTTGGATTTACAAAACAAACCAAGAGGAGTGATGACAGCGCACCAGCTATAATAGCTTGCCGGTGTTACCGCCGCCGCTAAAAGTTTCTGCTAGTGACAGCTCCAGCACCGAGGATAGCGAGACTTGGGCGCCAGAAACCACCGCTGCGACTTGATTGTTATGCGAGTTATTCTGTTTTTATCATGATTTGCATGATGTAGGCCTAAGCGTGGTTGATTCAGAACCGTGGACAGAGCTGTTTGCCCTAACACTGACAACACTGACTGACGCTTGCGTTTTGAATCAAACGGTTTACTAAGTAAACAATAGGTTACTGTAAACCTATTGTTTTAAATGCCCGAAAATATGCACCATACGCGTTAAAGTCAGTTAGGGTCAGGGAAGATCGGAAAATAGGGCTCCCCCGAAAGCCACTTTGTAATTCGAACCCTGATAATCGTTTACCCCAGCCCTATGGGAAGTTATTTTGGCTGTAATGCTCAGTAACTCAGAAACCGTAACAGTCTCAAAAGCCATGAAACAGAATTGTGATCCTGCCTGGAAACAATCATAATATAATATTTTTGCCGTATTACTCACCATCATAACAAATGAAGTTGAAGATATCGAGGCAGTTGGTGTTTTCAAACTCTCCTTTGTATGTCATGATGACGCAGTCTTGATTCAGATCGATGTCAGGCTCGAAAGCTGCCCAGTTTCTGTATTCGGTCTATGTGTCTCTGTAAAAGCTTCTGTCAGCCAGAGCCCAGTGCCAGAGAAGAGCATCGGTTTCCCTCAGCCCGATCCACGCGCCAGTATAACTGACCTGTTCGGTCTGAAGTGTCCTCAGATCATCAGTGTTTTTAACAGTTGCCATGTCTGTGTAGGTCTCTTTACAGTACAGCTTCGCTTCAGAGAACGTTTTCGATTCCGGCACGAAGTAGTAGACGTTCACAGGCTGCTGATTGGCTGGTGAGGTGGAAAAACCTAGAAAAAATGCCATTAAGTAACCAACTAAGGATGAAAATAAATTGACTGCACTAGGGATGCGCCGATATGAAAATTTTGAAAATTTAAATTTAATAAATGAATGGCAACATTTTTGCCAATACGATAATTATTTATATCTGAAAGCCGATGGCCGATATATTGGCCGATACATCTAAATCCAAATCTATCCAAATTTAATCCCAAATAAAAAAAAAATAAAAATCCATCTAAATCAATTCCAAATCCATATTAATAATATGGGTATTTTTTACAAAAACATTGCTTTGCTCATTTTTAGAAGCCTTT